>PVIU01015383.1:0-48565 GCA_004026605.1 Ondatra zibethicus | reverse complement strand
AGTATTAATCATTGCTCTTATTTGCATGTATTTGGATCTGAACCCTTAGGATTGGTTGTCTTCTGTCTTCTGCTCCTCCACTGAACCTTGGGAGCTCAATCCATTGCTCTGGTGTGAATGTGGGTCTCTGTCTCTATCTTCATCCATCAGACGAAATTTCTATGGATGTGATCAAGATATTCATCAGTGTGACTATGGGACAATGCTAGTTCTGGCACCCTCTACTCTGCTGCCCAGGGACCTAGCTGGGGACATCCCTGTGGACACCTGGGATCTCCTCTAGAGCCAAGTATCTTGCCAGTCCTAAAATGACTCCAATAATGTAGATATCTTATTCCCAAGAGATAAAATCTTTAAAATCCTCCATAAAAATCACTGCTTATTGAGAACTGAAAATGTAACATGTTTAGAAAAAATCCTAATCTATTGCCAATATAAGATGACCAAGATATATTATTTACCTGTGATATGGCTAACTTAAATGATCAACTATTGAGTATGATTTAAAAGTATCAAAGTGTATGGAATGAATTTTTTCCCCAAGATTCTTTTAGTGAATTTTGTGACTTTGTTTTTCTTTTTCTACTATTATTATTTATTCATTTTATTATTTTTAATGAAATAAAATAGAATAAGATAAAATAAAAACCATCATATTTAACTCGACAATATAAGTCAACAGAAAACTATAAGGGCCCCAAAAGAAGACACAAGAATCAGGGTGCCATGCATTTACACATTCAGGAGTTCCATTAAAGTACTAATCTGAAAGGTATAGTATATAAATAGAGGACCTGGTTCAGACTTGTGTAGGCTCTGTCCTTCTGTCTCTCTGAATTCTTATGAGCTTTGTTTTGTTGATTTTGAGGGCCTTGTTCTTTTCATGTCCTCCATTCCGGAACTCTGTTTTGCCAATTCCTTATGCTTCCTCTTCCATAGGGTTCCCTGAGCTCTGAAAGGAAGAATTTGATGGAGGTATCTCATTTAAAAATGTGCATTCCAGGGTCTCTCTCTCTCTCTAATGCAATGTCTTGCTCTGGGTCTCTGTATTTCTTCCCATCTGCTATAGGAGGGAGCCTCTTTTCTGGTAGTTGAATAAGGCACTGATCTATGATTATAGCAGAATAACATTTGTAGTTATTTTATTGTTACTTGTTTTTAGATCAGTAGTCATTGGTTTTACCCTACATCTCTGGGGGTACTTACACTTTGGTTTTTGGACCCCCAAGCAGTATATCAAATATGGGTTTCTTCTCTTGGAGTGGGCCTTAAGTCAATGCAGACATCAGTTGGTTATTCCCACTAGGTTTGTGCCACCAATGCCCTAGCATAACTCACAGTCAGGAAAGATTATTACCATTCCATGTCATAAAAGCTAGAGCAAGTGGGTAAAGGTTCTATGTAGAAACCATGGAATTCCTTTGATCAACAACTTAATTTTATGAAACCCAGTCCCAGCACTGTTATTTCTTTGGTGACAAGAGATGACCAGTAGGGGATCATGTCTGTCACTATTTGGAGACTTCATTAGGATTGAGTTCATATATTACAGCAAATTTCTCTTGCACTAGGTATCAGTATTGTCCCTCAAATGCTCTGCAAATGCTATTCAATTCTAGCTATGTTTGCCATTATTCTCTCCTTCAGTCTCAGCCCCCTTCCCTCTTCCCATCTGATCTCCATCAGTAGAGAGTTGTCTAGTTTCCATGAGTTTGCAAGATTTCTGTTGTTGGTATTCAGCTATAATCTGTGGTGGTCTGATAGGATGCAAGGAGTTATTTCAATTTCCTTGTATCTACTGAGACTTGCTTTGTGTTCTCAATTTTGGAGAAAGTTCCATGACATTTTGAGAAGAATGTATATTCTTTTGTGTTTGGATGAAAGGTTTTGTAAATATCTCTTAGGACCATTTGAATTATAGTATTTGCTATCTCTAGCATTTCTCTGTTTAGCTTTAAGTCTCACTCTATTGGTATATAAGGATCAATAATATGTGATTTAAGCTGTAGTGCTCTTTCTTTTACAAACTTGGCTACTATTGTAATTAGGGTATAGATGTTAAAAATTGAAATGTCAACTTTGTAAATTTTTCCTTTTATAAGTATGTAGTGTCCTCTATCTCTTCTGGTTAGTTTTGGTTTTAAATCTATTTTTGTAGATATTAAAATGGCTAATCCAGCTTGTTTGTTATTTCCATTTGCTTGCAATATATTTTTCCAACCCTTTACTCTGAGGTGATTTCTAATCTCTGATGTTGAGGTGTCTTTCTTGGCTATAATAAAAGGATGGGCCATGTTTTTGTAGACATTCTGTTGGTCTGTGACTTTATTGTGAATTGGGGCCATTGAAATTGAGAGATATGAATAGATGGTGATTCCTGGTATTTTGTTGTTGTTGTTTGTGGTGTGTATGTGTGTTTGTGTTTGTGTGTGTGTGTGTGTGTGTGTGTGCATGGTGTATATACATGCACTCATGCATGAGCACATATGTGCATCTTTCTATTCTTTTGATCTGATGGTGTGGAATTACATATGTCCTGTGTTTTCTTGGGTATGGTTAACATCCTAGGTTAGTATTTTTCTTCTAGCACCCTCTAAAGAGCTGGATTTATAGATAAATATTGCTTAAATTTGATTTTATCATGAAATGTATTATTTTCTTCATCTATAATAATTAAACGTTTTGGGTAAGGTACTCTGGGTTGGCATCTATGGTCTTGAAGAGGTCTCACTTGAGAAGTCAGGTATAATTTTATGGATCTGCCTTTATATGTTATTTGGTCTGTTTTCCTTGCGTCTTTCAATTTTCTTTCTTTGTTCTGTGTATTTAGTGATTTGATGCTAATGGCCTTTTCTTTCTTGGTTTAACCTACTAATATTCTGTATGCTTTTTATACCTTTATAAGCATTTTTTTATTCAAGTTAAGAAATTTTTCTTCTCCAATTCTGTTGAAAATACTTTCTGTGCTTAAGAACAACAGAAACGAGGAAGGTTATAGTCAATCTGATTACAGATGAGCAGCATCAGTTTCATATAGAATTTTATTCTTTTAAGCCTGCATTTGGAGCTTGGTTAAATTACAGAAAGAGTGGTTACGGGGACCTATCCTTTGAGAAACACAGAAATTACAGCTGTACGCATGCCTCAAAAATGGGCTCCCATACTATCAGAAATCACTTAGTGGAGGGAATTTCTATTATGCCAAATGGAGTTGTGAAAGTGAGGCTTCCTGCAATCATGCTGCTGACACCTTTATATACATATAAAAAGGTGTCTTTCCAAACACTGTACAACAGGGAACCATAGTACCAAAACCACAAGACTGAGAGACTAGAGACAACACAGAGATAGCTATGTTCCATGGGGCGCTGGAAGAACTTTGGAAATAAGACTCTGTTATGTTACCAAAAGAGATATATGGGATATGGTTACTATTTAGAGGAGGCTACCTACCCAGACTCCCAAAGTTATGGGTCCTAATAGAGACCTCCTACCCTATCTAAGGGGAAAGACTCAATCCTAAACAATGCTCTCTCCTATGAGGTTGGCTCCAACTAATGCCCAAAACATTACCATTCCAATCCTCACCAGCACTGACGCTGGGAATCCTTCTACATTCTCTATGCTTGATGGAGTTCACCATTTGCTTAATAACTCCCAGATGGGAATTGATCCAAACTGCTCTCTGTGTGTGGATCCTGAACACACTTACTCGATAGGATTAGAAACCAACCAAATTATCAGTTCACCAGCAAGTAAAAGTAATTGTAACCCAGAACAGCCTAAGCTAACATTGGGCATACCTACAGAGAGCTGGGACCTGCTTGGAGTTCAAGATTTTTGACCTAGAATCCCAGGTTACTCTGATGCTTGCTATTCCACTCTCCAGGTCATTTTTTCCTATCAGCAGCAATATTTGGTGGCCTCTGAGACCAGTTGGTGGCCATGCACAAATGGTTTTTTCTACATAGCTTTTTGTTTTTATTGAGCTATATGTTTTTCTTCACTCCCCTCCTTCTCCCCCTTCCGTTCTGCCCTCTCTCATGATCCCCCTCCCAGTTTACTCAGATATTGTTTTTTCTACTTACCATGTAGATTAGATTCCTGTATGTCTTTCTTAGGGTCATCTTTGTTGTCTAGCTGATTGTAAATTGTAGGCTGGTTTTTCTTTACTGTATGTCTAAAGCCACTTATGTGTGAGTACATATGATATTTATTTTTCTGGGTCTGGGTTGCCTCACTCAATATGATGCTTTCTAGATCCATCCATTTGCCCAAAAATTTCAAGATGCCATCTTTTCCATGGTGTAGTACTTAATTGTGTAAATATACCATATCTTTATGCATTCTTCAGTCGAGGGGCATTTAGGTTGTTTCCAGGTTCTGGTTATGACAAATAATGCTTCTTTGAACACAGTTGAGCACAATGCCTTGGAGTATGATTGAGCATCCTTTGGGTATATACCCAAAAGTGGAATTGATAGGTCTTGAGGTATGTTGTTTCCTAATTTTCTAAGACATTGACATACTGATTACCAAAAAGACTGTACAAGTTTGCACTCCCACCAGAAATGGAGGAGTGTTCCCTTTACCCTACATCCTTTCCAGCATAACTGTCATCAGTGTTTTTGATCTTGGCCATCCTTGAAGATGTAAGATGGAATCTCAGGGTTTTTTATTTACATTTCTCTGATGGCTAAGGATGTTGAGCATTTCCTTTAGTGTTTTTCAGCCACTTTATTTACATCTGTTGAGAGTTCTCTGTTTAGGTCTATAACACATTTTTTATTGGATTATTTGTTCTTTTGATAACCAATTTCTTGAGTTCTCTGTACGTTTTGGAGAACAACCCTGTATTTGATGTGGGGCTTTTGAAGATCTTTTCCTATTTAGTAGGCTGTCATTTTGTCTTGTTGTCCATGTCTTTTGCATTACAGAAGCTTCACAGTTTTATCATTTCCCATTAATTAATTGTTGTTCTCAGTGTCTGTGCTACTGGGATTATATATGTGATGTGGTCTCCTGTGCCAATGAGTTCAAGTGTACTTTCTACTTTCTCTTCTATGAGGTTCAGAATGGTTGGTTTTATTTTGATGCTGTTGATCCATTTAAACTTGAGTTTTGTGCATAGGGATAGTTATGGATCTATTTTCATTCTTTTATATGTTGATATCCAGTTATGCCAGCACCATTTGTTGAATATGCTTTATTTTCCATTTTATATTTTTCGATTCTTTGTCAAAAATCATGTGTTCATAAGTGTAGGCAGATGCTGCTTATTCATTTCCTGATTGCTCAGAACCAAATAATTACACAAAACTACATTAACTACAACATTGTCTGACCTATTAGCTCAGGCTTCTTATTAACTAACTCTTATATATTAAATTAATCTATTTCTATTGATTTGTGTATCAACATGAGGCTGAGACTTACTGGGTAAGGTTCTGTTTTTGGCATCTTCCTCCTTTGGCAGCTACATGGCATCTCCCTGACTCTGCCTACTTTCTGTATATATTTCTACCAGCCTGGCTATATTCTGCCCTGCTATTGGTCAAAACAGCTTCTTTATTAACCAATGGTAATTAAACATATTCACAGCATACAGAGGGGAATCACACATCATGTAGGCATGTAGATTGATATCAAGGTCTTTGATTCACTTCCATTGGTCCTTCTGTCTGTTTGTATGACAATACCAGGCTGTTTTCAGTACTGTAGCTCTGTATTAGAGTTTGAAGTCAGGAATTGTGATGCCTCCAGAAGTTCTTTTATTGTATAGAATTGTTTTGACTATCGTGAGATCTTTGCTTTTCCATATAAAGTTGAGTATTGTTCTTTTGTCGTCTGTGAATAATTTTGCTGGGATTTTGATGGGAATTGCATTGAATCTGTAGATTGCTTTTGATAAGATTGCCATTTTTGCAATGTTAGCTCTACCTACCCAAGAGCATGTGAAATCTTTCCATTTTCTGGTGTCTTCTTCAATTTCACTTGTTTGGTTAAAGTTACTCCAAGATATTTTTGTTATTTGTGGCTACTGTGAAGGATGATGTTTCTCTCATTTCTTTCTTAGTTCATTTACCATCTGTATAATTTAACTCCTCCCCTTAAACATTCTAAAACAATAACTGCACATCCTTCCATAGGTACACTTATATAATGGCGAAGAAGGGAGAGTACACTTTAGCATGGACCTCAGATTACAATGGGAAGAGCAGACTTCACCTATCCTTGTCCCTGTAATTGTTTGAGCCAGTATTGTAGTTGTATTTTATTTGTATTTTAGTAAATAAAGCTTGTCCGAAGTTCAGAGATTAAAACAGCTACACTAATCAGCCTTACAGACAAGGCAGTGGTGACAAAGACCTTTAATCCCAGTAGCCACACAAGTTTGCCATAGAAACTAGGTTTTAGTGGTGCATGCCTATAATCCTAGATTAGAGAGAAATATAAGTTGGGAAGGGACAGCTCTCACACACAGTCTCATTCTGAGATTCCTGGAGGCAGGATTGCCATTTTGGACTGATGGAGAGATAAGAGCCAGTGATAGGCTGTTTTGCTTTTTTGACATTCAAGTTGAACCCCAATTTCTTTTCTAGGTTCTTATTAATCATGCTGCACTGTATTGCCTGAGCAATAGCCTTAGAATCATCAGTTCACATAGTTGTTCATAAAAACTTAAGAGAATTAAGTAAACAAGTGGACCTAAGAATGGAATATTAGAAAACTCCATATTCAGACGAGAGAAACAAGTAGACTTCTAGCAGAAATAGTACTTCAAAATCAAAGAGGCTTAGATTTTTCTCTTGATGAAATAAGGGGGATTAGTATTTTGGGGGAAAACTTCTCTTCTTATATCAACTAATCAGGGGTCATTAGGGAAAACATCAAAGAAAGGAAAGAAAGGAGACATAGATCAGATAAATGATATTAGTTTGTTAACCTGGTCTGCATGACTGATCACTTTAGTGTCAGCTTTAGTTGGACTGTTGATTCTTACCATGATCAGGTTAACAGTTGGAACCTGAATCCTCAACTCCTTGGCCAACTACATCAACAGAGAATATAAACTCACTTAAGCTACTAGTCTTTAGGATCAGCAGTGATCCTTAGAACAGGATGAGTCAACAATTTGACTCATGTCCATAGAACCAATGAGGAATGTTACAGGGTGAGACAGTGAAGAAGTTCCTCCATCTTGTATCCTTGATGAGGCCAGTCCATATTTAATCTGATCTTGATAAAAAATCCCATAAAAAAACTATTCAACTCTATTCTAGGTCAGGATATCCCAGCTAATTTATCTTAGCTTCCATCAAATTGCTTAAGTGAAGTCCCCTCCTTAAAAGCTGTCAAGTGAGGAGCCGTAACATGGTTTCTGCTTTCAAAAACTTCATGCTCTGGACACTTGGGGCTCCACTTATGTCTCCAAATACCAGGATGTAGTCCTGGCTGTGTCTGAGTTGTCATCTCTGGTGAAGCCCCTGTGATAGTACTATCTAGCAAATTTCTGCTTATACTAAGGGAATTCCAGAAGGTGGAAGAAGAAGAGGGGTATGGGAAAGAGAAGGGAATAGAAAGTTGTGGAAGAAGAAACCAAAAAGGAGTGGGAGAAAGAAAACATTTACTTAAAGAACTAAAAGCTAAAGAGTTCCCAAGCCTTTGGACACACATGAACAATAAATTTCTGAACATCAAGATACCACAAATAGGATGAATGTCAAGAAATTTCATGCAAACATACTATAGCCAAATCTTCAAAAATTAAATCCAAAGGCATTTGAAAATACCAAGTGAAAACAGACTTACTTTAGGGAAGGAAGTTCCCACACAACTGTTCGATGATTTCACAACAGAAATGTTGAAGCCCAGAATGGAATGAACCATATATTCAAAGTACAAAAAGAAAACCAATGAAACAAATGCTTTCCCACTTCCACATTAGCATGTCTGTTGGTGTTGTCTTTGTATTCACAAGTACTAGCATGTTAGTGAGACTTCATAGGTAATGTTCTGCTGACCTTCTTAGAAAACAGAGTTTCACAGAAAATGTCACATTCCCCTGGGTCTTACAACCTTTCTGCCCCCTCTTCCACAATGACTCCTGATCCTTAGATGCACGAATTGTGTTTTAGATGTAGCAGCTCTATATTTTAGAGCCCCGTGGTTCAGTGAAACCTGTCTGTTTCAAAGAGAAGTTTCGCAAGACCTCAATCCTAGACAAAGAACAACATGCAACCAAGGAGTGCTGAGAGCAGGAGAAATCATCTTCCCCAGGAAAATGCACACCAACTGCTCAATATCAAGTGGTCAGTGTGGAAAACATACAAGTAACAGAATATGAACAGAGCAGGTAGTATATATACACATGTAACAACAGTTAGAGTAAAAAAGGCTATAAATTCGACAGAGAGCAAGGGGGACAGTATGCGGGAGGATTATGAGGAAGGAAAGGGGATGGGAAATGATGTAATTATATTATAATGTTAAAAATTAAAAGAAATTAAATGTCAAAAAATACTAAAATTCACCAAAACTATCTTTCAAAATAAGAAAAAAAAAGAGACATCCCTAGACCTTAGACAAATGAAAATTGGCAGCGTTCTTTGCACTGGACTTGCTTTGCATGCCCTCTGTGATGATCTCTGATGTGAGAGACGATAGATATAGCTTATTCTAGCATCTTGAAAAGTTGTAAGTCTCTCTGTACTAACCACTACCCATGAAATAAGTGTCTCTGGCCCACGTTGATTGTATCTAATATCTAGATAGGAACACAAGTAATTAAAAGGCAACTTGACAATGTAACAACTAAGCAAACATTTTAGCATAAGCAAGAAGAGGTTTCCCCCTAGGGCCCATGATCTCCCTAACCATGTTTATAGTATAAGACATCAAGCCCTGAATGCACTCCTGTCAAACCAGCTCTCAAATGCAATCAAGTGTGTAATTGGTTTCCTGTCTTAACCTGTCTTGCCACTATTGTACCAGCTGACAAATCTTGTATGGCAGATCCATATTGTAGCAGGCAGAGTCCTACAATGCTTTCACCTTGTTTGAAACAGAGTCTTGTCAACTCAGCTGCTTATGTTAAACTAGCTGGCCCATGAGCTTTTAGGAAGTTTTTCTGTCTTTGCCTCCCATCTTTTACTAAGAACACAGGGATTACAGATTTACATTACATGGACTCTGGAGATTTGAATTTACAAAATTGACACTTTTGTAGCAATTGCTTTATTCACTGATTCATCTCCTATCCTCAAGGCAGTGAAAGTTGATGGGAGTGATTTGGTATAGGTCAATTCTAATCAATTAGTGAAGCTGTAGAATATGCATAGGCATGTTTTCTATTTACTTGGTTCCACAATTATTCTCTTCAGGCCAGGTAACCCTCGAACATAAGAAAGGTTGGTTTACCCACTCTAGCTAAGGAGAGGTAACTTAAGTAGCCTTATGAAATAGAAAGCGTGCAGATCTGTTCTCTTAATTTAAATGAAAAGGCCAACCTAATGACTGAAAAAAGTTCCATAAATGCTTAAGGGATTCTTCACTCATAAAAGAAGCTTGAGAAGATCCATTTTCCTTAATACTAACTGCCCTTTAGTACCACCCTCCCAACAACTTGGAGTTTATAAATTATCTATTTCTGATTTTACCACAGAGCCGTGTAGAGAGAAACACTCAGACATTTTGCTTTCCAGACTGTTTCTATCTTGGTTATTTTTGATATGCCATCTAGCTTTATATTACAGATTATTTTCTAAATTTCTCATTGGAGAAATTATTTTGAAATCCATTTGCCTTTTCAAAAGATATTTATTTGTATTTGTGTATGGGAAGGGTTGATGCATAAGAGTGCACTGCCTATGGAGGCCTGAAGATGACTTAGATCTCCTTGAGCCAGAGTTCCAAGAGGTTGTAGACCACCCTACGTGGGTTTCAGGAACTGAGCTCTGGTCTTCTGCAAGAGCATCAAGCACTGAAAACCTTTGAGCCCTTGCCCCACCTCTCCTATTTACTTCTTGTTGCTGATATCTCACATAGTGGAAACATGAAAGGACCAAAATGAACATATGTTAGTAACAAAGCAGGGTTAGATCTATTTATATCTAGAATTAGATATATCTCCTATCCATATTCCATAATTAAAGTTCCCAAGAAATTTAAATCTTATTCAAATAATTCAGGTTTATAAGAGGATTTTTTGTCCTTTAAATAGTTGTAATAAAATATCAGCTTAAGGAAAAACTAACAAGAAGAAATTATGTTTTCTGGTTTCAAGGATAAAAAAACTAGATGATCTTACTATCTAATTATTGTGAGAAACCATGAACATTGATAACATCCCATATTATTCTGGGAGCATATGGGGTATCCATGTCCAATAACTCATAAGGAGGTAAGCTTTGGCTGGCACCAATATTTTCATTTAAAAGCCCGTGTCTTCTGAAGCTTTCTGTTAACTAATACGGGGTGCCTCTTTTCAAACACTTTTCTTTTTAGTTATGTCTTGAAGTAGTTGCAGACTAGTGTATTTCTTAAGGCTTCATCATATAGCCTTAATTTTAGATAACCTACTCCTTACTCATTCAGTTCCCACAACCCCTTGTTCTGATCCTTGCTTAGACCGTTAGCCGCCAATTATTCTCCCTAAGTTCTATCATATTATATGTATTCTATAATCCCCTCTGACTGAATTTATTTTTACTTGGGTTGTAACCTTTTCATGTACATTTCACTTTTCATCCTATCTCCTTGGCCCTGCTTTCCCCATCCCCAACACTCCACTACTTCCTTGAACCTTTCTGCCCCAAGTATTCACTTTCCTACTTTCATTTCATCTGTATTCTATTCTTTCTCATTCTTAAATGCATTTTCCCCAAAATGCCCAATTTATAGTTTCCCAGTTTTCACATACACTCCAGTTTAAATGCAAAGAACAAAATATTTAAGGTTAGGGCTCACAAATGAAAAAGAACATGTATTTGTCTTTTTTTATAATAAATTCAAGGTCATACTCAGCTCCATAAGTGAGTTTGAGAGCAGCTGGAGCGATATGAGATCCTGTCTTCTTTTTTTTATAGATTTATTTATTTATTATGCATACAATGCTATGTTAACATACACACATCAGAAGAGGCACCAGATCTCATTAAAGATGGTTGTGAGCCACCATGTGGTTGCTGGGAATTGAACTCAGGACCTCTGGATCTTAACCTCTGAGCCATCTCTCCAGCCCCCTGTATTTGTCTTTTGAGATCTTAATGACCTCACTTTGTATAATTTTTCCAGTTCCATTCATTTACCTAAAAATTACACAATTTCATTGTCTTATAGTTGATTAATAGTATATTGTGCATATGAACCACATTTTCACTTTCTCTACTTGTCCACATCAGTTGGTCAACATCTAGGTTTATTCTCTTTCATTGCTATTATGAGTAGAACAGCAACGGACATGGATATGCCAGTATCTCTGTCATAAGACATAAAGCCATTTGTGTATATCCAGCATATAGCTAGGTAATATGGTAGTTCTATTTCTACTTTTTTGTGTAAACCTCTAGAATAATTTCCAAAATGGCTTAACTAGTTTACTAACTATGAACAATAGCTCACATTCTCCCATGACCACACCAGCATTTGCTGTCATTTGTGTTCCTGACGTGATACCACATACTTTTGTAGTTCTCTAATCTTCACAAGTGCACATGGCTCATGTGCACCTTCAAACATACACACAAAAAAATATAAATAAATAAATGGCCATGTTGGCCTTAAGTTTTTCTTAAAGTACAAACTTTCTTGGTTTCATATTGACTACAAAATTTTGTCTTTATGATATGTCCACTGCGTAGTTTTAATCAGCATTCAACCCACAGTGAGACCCAACCCCTTCTTAGGATCATTTTTGAAAAAAATAAAGATAATATTTTTTAAATATATGCTAATTCCATGCCTGGGCCACATGGTGTGTTGGAGCACCCAATGAGGTAGGCTGCCTTCATCTTTTTTTCTTCTTCTTAATTTTTTAAACAAATTTATTTATTTGTTTGTTTGTTTATATGAGCAATTTCCAAACAAAAAGGTTTGGGGAGGCAGATAAGGAGAATAGTGAAAGTGAATTATTTATTTTACATCACCTCTGTAATTTTCCATCCCTCTCCCCTTCCAGTCCCTCTGTTCTTCCCCACCTACCCTCTGTTCCCAGTCTTCAATCTACTTCTCCTCCTTTCTGTTTAGAAAAAGAAAAGAGTATCCATAAAACATGACATATCAAGTTATAGTAAGACTAAATACCTACCCATGTATTAAGAATGGACAAGGTGACCCATTATGAGTAGTAAAGACCTAAAAGTCAGTGAAAAGATCAGAAGCAGCCCCTGTTTCCACTGTTAGGAGTCCCACAAGAGGACAAAGCTACACAACTGTAACATATATGCAGAGTGCCTAGGTGTGGGAAGTCCTTTTGTATATGTGTTGCTTTTATTGGTTAATGAATAAAGAATCTGTTTCAGCCAGTGGTTTAGCATAATAGAGCTAGATGGGAAAACTAAACTGAATGCTGGGAGAAAGAAGGCAGAGTCAGTAAGACACCATGTAGCCACCAGAGGGGAAAGACGTGACCTGCCAGCTGGAACCTTGCCAGTAGGCCACAAGCCTTGTGACAAAATATAAAATAATGAAAATTGGTTAATTTTAGATGTAAGAGCTAGCTAGCAACATGCTTAAATGATTGTCCAAGCAGTGATTAAATTAACACAGTTTCTGTGTGGTTATTTCCTGGTCTGGGCAGCCGATAATGAACAAGAAGCCTCCAACTACATAGGTCAGTTCCATGAAGGCTCCCTGGTGTTCAGTTCAGTCTCTGTGAGCCCCTAAAATCTCAGGTTAATTGATTCTGTGGGTTTTCTTATGGTGTCCTTGACCCTCTGGCTCCTATAATCCTTTGTTCCCCTGTTCTGCAGGATTCCCTGAACTCCACCTAATGTTTGGCTGTGCGTCTATATCTGTTTCCATTAGTTGTTAGATGAAGGCTCTCCAATGACAGTTGGTCTAGAAACCAATCTGGCTGCAGGAGATGGCCAGTTCAAGATATGTATCCACTATTGCAATGGGTTTTTCTCTGACCCCAAAATGTCCCCGCTTTCTAGTATTCACTTTCAGTACTCTCCTCATCTGATTCCCCAACCCTCAGTCCATTCATGAAATCTCTTCTCTTTCCCCTTTCCAGGGAAGATTCAAGTGTCCTTCCATGAACTCTCCTTGTTATCTAGTCTCTCTGGGTCTGGGGATTATACCATAGTAATCCTTTACTTTATATCTAGTATTCACATATGAGTGAGTCCATAAAATGTTTGTCTTTTTTAGTCTGCGTTATATCACTCAGGATGATGTTGTTTTTCTAGTTCCATCCATTTGCCTTCATATTTCCTGGTTTCCTCATTTTTAACAGCTGAGTAATACTCCATTATATAAATATAGCACATTTTCTTTATCTATTCCTCAGTTGAGGTACATCTAGGTTGTTTCCAGGTTCTTTGTCTCCATCCTATAGTAAAGATAAACTAGATTCACTCTTTTTTAAGATTAAGTCTGTTTCTCAAATATTGGGCTGTGCCCCACCTGTAACCTTAACTACACATGATTCTGTACTGACTGTTTCAGGAAATGTCAGCCATGACTTTGTTTCAAAGGTTATTATGACTACCTTATTATGAATACCTTATTATGACTGCCTTGTTATGACTGCTTTGTTACTATCTTGTTATGCCCACCCAGGAATCATGTTTCATTGCAGGTCATTATTACTAGCGTGTTGTGCTTATGTTTTGCTTCTGTAATATTAGATATTTTGCCCACCATATCCCACATTTGTAAACCCCTACCCCTGAGCTATAAAAAGCTTGTCTTCCTCATATCCAATGCTGATCTCTTGAACCCCACTTTTATGAAGAAACAGTTCATGTACACAAATAAAAAAGCTTGCTTTAATCAATTGCTTGCTTTAATTAATTTGGCTATGATAATTTGGGTCAGTGTTCTTCCCCCCCAGTTAATCTTTAGGGTTAACACACCATGAGATAAGAAGTAAGAGGAAGTGCTCTCTCCATTCCTTCTCAAGGATCCAGAGCTAGCATCCTTTCCCAGTCTGTTATGTATCTAGTCTTCTGAGACCCCATCCCATCTCATAAGAAGGTTCCCCACTTATCCAGCTTCATGACCTTTTCAGCAGAGCTTCCTTTACTAAATAAGACTGAGGGAGGAGGATGGAGGCAGAGTATTGACAGGGTAAGATTTCAGGGCTACATTATGCTAGACTAGCTCAGAACTAAAGTTAAAATGAGTCTTGAGGTGCTTGGCATTATCCTGGCATTATTTAAGATTGGTGAAGATGGGTGGATTGTTCAGTCAGTGACCACTACTTAAGCTCAACCAAAAGAAAAAATGCAGGAAGTACCTTTGCCTGTCTGCTCCTCCTCCACCCCACGTGGCTACACTGATTCAGGGTTTGCATTATTCTAAGGCTATCAGGATTTAACCTGATGCTCCTCTGGGAACAGCGGAGCCATCCATCTGGTCCTCATTACCATGAATAATTGAGCATTGGAAGAATGTCAGAGGGCATCTATGAACAATGCTTTTTACTTACCATAAATTGATGGCAGTTGGCAGGAAAATCATTTCATGGAAGGGACTTAGGATGTACTGATACACAACACTAACATCAGCGTCTCTAAATCAATCATGCCATGGTTTCTCCTTCACTATTAGAATTGTAGTTCAGACTAGAGAAAGACAGGAAATACCAGTAAGTACTTTTATTGCAAAATATATTTTGATTCCAAGCAGAGACAATGCACATGAACAGGTATGTGCTGGTTCCAGATGCCATTCATTCCTAGTCCTAAACATTATATTTTACACAGAGTGAAAGGATATGTACAAGTGGTAAAGACAAATGCTCACAGTCAGCATAACAATTCAAAAGCAAGCTTAACTGTCCACAAAAAGTGTCCAGGTGGAATGAGATCGGATAGACCCATTTTTTTTAAAACTCCTTTAGGTGATTGTTTTTTATCCAGGAAGTAAAATCTGGCTTATTTTCTATAGTATTTATGGGAGCTATAACTCACCTGTCATTGTTACCACAAGACTTCCTGATACCTTCAATAATCAAACAGTGATAACATGTGTGGTAGTTTAAAAGAAAATGACCCCCAAAGGGAGGGATACTATTAGGAAGTGTGGTTTTATTGGAGTAGGGATGGTCTTGTTGGAGGAAGTGTGTCACTGTGGAGGCAGGCTTTGAGATCTCTTACATGCTCAAGTCACATCCAGTGTCTCAGACCACTTCCTGTTGCCTGCCTATTAAGAACTCACAGCTTCAGCACCATGTCTTCCTGCATGCCATAATGGACTAAACCCCTGAAAATGTAAGCCATACCCATTAAATGTATGTCCTTTACAAGAGTTGCAGTGGTCATGGTGTTTCTTTACAGGAATACAAACCCTAATGCACCATGATAATATACCTATAACCCATTTTTGTAAAAGTGTCATATCCCATCTTGGTTGCCAAGGGCCATTGTACCTGCATCAGTGAAAAATTGCCCAATTTTGGGTTCTTGACTTCATAAACTCCCTGCTTTATGGACATAGGGTTGCCTTTTTAGACTTATAGTCACAAGAGTGTGTGCCTCCCATGGGATCTGTGTGGTGCAATAAAAGCTTCAAATTCCTAAAGATTGTGTTCTTGTCTCCTTCTCTTTGATCACAGCAGTCAGACTACAATATACTAACTAACAGCACAATAGAAACTATAATTCAACATATTGATTGATATAAACTAAATATAAGTCAAAGTAAAGAGGGAGAAAGGAAGGAGGAAAGGAATAAAATGGAAGGAAAAGGGAATGGAGGAAGAGAAGGAGTGGAGAAGGATGGAAGGAGAAAAAGAAAAATGCTTATGTGCTCTCTCTTGGAATGGTATGACTCTGAATTTAGGTTATAGTGAACCAAGGAAACTCTTCTGCAGAGTAGCAAATCTATAGTAAACGATCAGAAGGTGTGTCTTTTTATTATCTCTTTTTATTGATTTTAGTTTGAAGTCTATTTTGTTAGATATTAGGATAGCTACACCCACTTGCTTCTTAGGTGCATTTGATTGGTAAATCTTTTCTTAACCCTTTACTCTGAGGTAATGTCTATCTTTGAGGTTGAGATGTGTTTCTTATATGCAACAGAAGTATGGATCCTGTTTTTGTACCCATTCTGTTAGCTTGTGTCTCTTTATAGGTGAATTGAGTGCATTGATATTAAGGGATATTAATGACCAGTGATTGTTAATTCCTGTGTTTTCTTTTTCGGTGGTAGTGTTTGTGTGTTTCCCTTATTTGGGGTTTGTTGGTGTGAGATTATCTGTTGCCTGTGCTTTTTTGGGTGCAGCTAATTTCCTTGGGTTGGAGTTTTCCTTCTAGTACTTTTTGTAAGGCTGGGTTTGTGGATAGGTACTGTTTAAATCTGATTTTGTCATGGAATATATTGTTTTCTCCATCTATGGTAATTGAAACCTTTGCTGGACATAGTAGTCTAGGCTTACATTCATGGTCTCTTAGGTTCTGAAGCACATCTGTCTAGGACCTTCTTGCTTTCATGGTTTTCATTGAGAAATTGGGTGTAATTCTCATAGGTTTGCTTTTATATGTTACTTAGCCTTTTTGCTTTGCAGTTCTTAATATTCTGTATGTATAGTGTTTTGATTATTTTTTGGCAAGGGATCTTTTTTTTCAGTTCAATCTCTTTGGTGTTATGTAAGCTTCTTGTACATCATAGGCATATCCTTTTTTAGTTTGAAAAGTTATCTCTTATGATTTTGTTGAATATATTTTTTGTACCTTTGAGCTGGGGTTTTTCTCCTTTTTCTATCCCTATTATTCTTTGGTTTGGTCTATTTGTGGAGTCCCAGATGTTTTTTATGTTAAAAATTTGTTGGACTTAATGTTTTCTTTGACCAATGAATCTATTTCCTCTACAGTATCTTCAACACCTGAGATTCTTTCTTCCATCTCTTGTATTCTGTTGGTTATGCTTGCATGTGTAGTTCCTGATTATTTACCCAGATTTTCCCTTTCTAGAGATTCATTGACCTGTGTTGTCTTTATTGCCTATATTTCAGTTTTCAAGACTTAAACTGTTTGAACTCTTTGCTTCAACTCTTTATTTTTTCTTGTTTTCTTTTCTTATGGAGATTTAGTAATTTCTCCTAATTTTTGTTTGTATTTTCCTCCATTTCATTAAGGGATTTTTTATTTCCTCTTTAAAGGTCTCTTTCCTCTTCATAAAGTTTTATTCACAATCGTGTTCTTCTGCTTCTTCTAGGTTAGGATGTTCAGGCCTTTTTGTTGTATGACACTGGGTTCTGTTGATGTCATATTGCTTTTAGGTTGGTGAATGCATTCTTGCATTGGAACCTATCCATCTCTTCCTTCAATTGGTGCAGGCAGTTTGATTCCTCTTGCTTCAATCCTTGCAGTTGCTGTCTGTGCTTAGGGAGCTGCTCTTGGTCTACTTGGTGTAGTTGTCTGTGCTGCAGGGAACTGCTGAGGTCTCTGGGGATGGGTTAGCTTGGGAGTAGAGTGGGATTTACAAATTACAAGGTCCGATTGATGGGGTTGTTAGAGCAGCCTGCCTGCGTGTGACCTGCCTGCTGGCCATCTAGTGAAGCTGAAGCATGTGGCAGAGGGGCTTGGGGATTTCCCCTGGAGCCTAGGGCTGGGCTGTCCAGCTGCATTCACCTCTTGGTCTGCTCTGAGCAGTCACAGTCTGTGACTCGGAGATTCACGATATCATGGTGGATTGGTGTGTTTGGGAAAATAATGGTACTTATAGGTTACAGGGTCTGATTTATGGGGGGAGGGAGATGTTGGAGCAGCCTCCCTGCTGGTTTGACTGCTGGCTGACTAGTGAAGCTGAGGCAGGTGGGGCAGGGACCCTTGGGTTTTCCTGAAGGCCTAGAACCTAGCTGGAGAGCTGGTCACTCACCTCTTGTTCTACTCTGTGCAGTCACAATCTGTGCCACAGAGATCTGCTGAGGTCATGTGGAATAGGTGGGTTTAGGGGCAGAGTGGGACTTGTAGCTTGCAGGGTCCAATTGATGGTACTGTGGAGCAGCATACTACAGGAGGCTTACCTTCTGGCTGGCAAGTGAAGCTGAGGCAGGTGGGGGAAGGGCCCCAGTTATTGACCTGGTGCCTAAGGACTAGAGACTGTTCTGTCCAGCTGGGGAGCTGGTCACTCACCTCTCGGTCTGCTCTGTTGTTCTAGCAACTTTTTAAACTCACTATTAGTGAACCTCCCTCATATTAGCTGCACCCAAACCTTACATGCTTGAGTCTGATATACCACAGACTGAGGCTCAGTTTCATTCAGTGCTGGGTTTGACTTTGGCTGTCTATAGGCTCTTGAGCTTCCAGTACTTTTTTCAACACTTTCAGCCTTTTAAACTTTTTGTTGAGGTTTCATAACAAGCTTTTTTTGTTATGGTTTTAGTCATGTTCTCTGAAAGAAGAATGTTATATACAAATTATATATAGCACTTTTTACCTGGACATTTTGCCTTCATTATTTCTGGGGTTTGAAGATCTTGCAAGTAAGAGCACTTGAAGGCTAGTTTTGGGAATAACTGTTTTTCTCAATCTGTATAATATAAATTAGAGCATTCCTTAACATGCAGGTTTCCTTTATGCCTCACACTCAACTTAAAGCAAGACCCAGACATAATTCATGGCCCCAATAAGCTAAATAAGTCCACTAAAACTTAGTAAGTAATGTCTTTGCTTTTACACTTTCAATTGTAGGTACAGTATGCAATTGGATAAAACCGTAAATATTGTAGTATGTGTTACAAAGAAAAAGGCATGGCCTCAAATAAGGGTGATATAGAAATTATCAAATGGGGTTGAAAGGACAGGAGGATTTGTTTGACAGTAATATTGTGATGAAGTAAATAAAAGTTTCTGATCTCCCATAGGTCAGGGAATATCTATGGCAGGTCACACTGGAAGGCGGGAATATGATGCTTGAGAGATGATCAAAGATATAGTTTATAAATTCATCTTGCTTGAATCCCATGGTTATTTCTGTTTGCCTCATGTTAGTTCAGGTTTATTTACTTTATACTCTAAATAGATGTTAAAGCTACCATTGTTTTTGTGCTGTAGCCATATACTTTGTTAAAGTCACTTAATAGGTAGTATAAAATTTTGTCTAGCTTTATAAATATGCCAGACTAAGTTTGGGAAGATAACTCACTGAGTAGAATTCTTTGATTCATAAGTGTAAGTTCAGATCCACAGATCCCAAGCTAAGTTTGATGGAGTAGCAAGATCATCTATAATCCTAGTATGCCTGTAATAAGAGATGAGAGACAGTGACAGGAGAATCTTCCACATAATGACAGAGACCCTGTTCTAACAGTTAGAGAGTCAAGAACCAACACTTGAAGGTTGACACTCTTATGTCTGCATACAAACACATGAACAAGCATACACAGACACTCATATATATACGGTCACAAAATTCCAGTTTTTCTTTCAGTTACAGGATTTGAACAATTTGTATCTCATTTAATTACCAACAGGAATAGGGTTATAACTACTATCTTGTGATTCATTTCCTTTTAGATTACTTGATCAACCCTTTGATATTCTCAAGGGATTATCTCACCTGTGGAAGTAGTCTCTCTACCCTCAGAAGATATAATCACAACCCATACCCTGAAATATTGCCCCTTTGACTGAAGAAATTTGTCCTCCATTTTCTGGTAAACCAGAAGTGACCTTTGAATGAATTTCCAGCCAAGATAAAACTGATGTCACTCAGGACCCACCAATAATTGCCTCTAGGTCTATAAGCAGACTTATGGCAAACCAGACTTCTTGAGGGGAGCTAGAAAGTATAGTCCCTAAGGAAGTATAGCACATCATTAAGAGCTAAGAGCTTAATGAGTTTGATAATTCATTCAAGCAGAAGTCTGATGAATATGTGTGGAAATGGATTTTAAGAGTGTACAGTAATGATGGAAGGAATATATGACTGAATCAGGCTAAGTTTACTGATAAGGGCCCTCTGAGTGGAGATTCTAGTTTAAATATGGAAGATTACAGGTTTAAAAAAAGAAGGTATCAAGGGGTTGTTTGAGTGTTATGTGAGGCACTTATCAGATTGTGGCTACTGAAAATTAGTTGGAGATGCCTGTTATCCCTTGGCTTAATGCTCATGAAGGAATTCTAAGGTTCTGATAAATTTCAATTCTAGAGCAGGTACACTGTATAAAACCTATCTACAATAGGAAGGCCCAAAACACCAGCCTTTTACTAATTCCATTAAACACAAAATGATCAGAGGGACACCAACACTTTTGAAGTGTTTTGTTGTCATTTTCCTTGTACCAGACCTTAGGGTTGGAGATGCTGCTGCTCAGTTGTATGAATTAAAAGCAGTTGGTTTAAGCAAGAAGCATATGGCAGCACTGAATCACCAAAGGCAAAGTGATTGTAGTTTTGTAACAGGTTTCCTAGACAAAGTAATGTTCATACTAGTATAACTCATCTGTCTCTTCCAAAAAATATCACAGGTAAAGAGAATTTTTATGGTGGCATGACTCATGGATTTTTCGTACATGGTGTTTCTAGGAATGAAACAGATAAGAAGGCCACTGAATTTTTGTTTGATATGTATAAGCAAAAAATTTCTCAAATGATGAAAGAAAGGCTACTTTGGATCATGGTGGCAAAAAGGAATATTGGCCTGTGACTCAATATCCAGACTTGGAGCAGATGATTAATGGAGTTTTGGCTGAATCTGACTTACAGTAAGTACAGAGAATGCCTGAACTCATTGTGAGTTTATTTACCCAGTCCCCGAAAGTATAATTGGAATAGTTATACTGAGAAATTAGAAGAATTCTCACATTGGTTCCCTGACCAGTGGAGTGAGGGTTATTATGGTTGGAAAGGTTAAATAGAAATCTTTAGAGTGAATCAAAAACAGTATAACACAGAAAGCCTGGGATCAGCCTTCCCACACCCCCAACAAACCCCCCTCCGCCAGCATCTGCAGCCACCAAAGCCTTGACCCTGACCCCACTGTGAGAGACCATAGACCCTAGAGGTACATCCCATGTCATATCCCCACACACTGGGGCCCAGGAGAACAGGGAGCAGCCTCCGCACACCACAAACCACCCCACACAGCATCAGCGACCACTAGAGCCTTGGCCCCACCCCCATATGGAGACATGAGTGTCTGGCTTGCTGGCTGAAGGGTTCTACTCTCCAGACTATAGACTCTGGAGGCACATCCCGTGCCCCACTCCCACCCACCAGAGCCCAGGGGAATTGACTTTGTACCACAAAGTCATTAGTGGCACAAATGAGAATTGACATGCTCTTGGATTGGTAGGATCAACATAGCAAAAATAACAATCTTAACAAAATAAATCTACAGATTTAATGCAGTCCCCATCAAAATCCCAGCACAATTCCTCACAGACCTCAAAAGAACAATACTTAACTTCATATGGAAAATAAAAAGTCCAGAATAGCAAAAACAATCCTGTACAAGAATAATACTTCCCTGACTTCATGCTCTACTATAGACCTATAGTAATAAAAACAGTTTGATATTGGCATAAAAACAGAGAAGTGGAACAATGGAATTGAATCAGAGACCCTGATATTCATCCACACACCTATGAACACCTGATTTTTTGACAAACAAGCTAAAATTATACAGTGGAGAAAAGAGAATATCTTCAACAAATGGTGCTGGCATAACTAGATATAACCTGTAGAAGAATGCAAATAGATCCATATCTATCCCCATGCATAAAACTCAAGTTTAAATGGATCAAAGACCTTGACATAAATCCAACCACACTGAACCTCATAGAAAACAAAGTGGGAAGTAGCCATGAATGCATTGGCACAGGAAAGTACTTCCTAAATATAACACCAATAACATAGACATTGAGATCAACAATAAATCAATGGGACCTCCTGAAACTGAGAAGCTTCTGTAAGGCAAAGGACACAGTCAAAAACACAAAATAGCAGCCTACAGAATTGGAAAAAATCTTCATTAACCTTACTTTGGACAAAGGACTGATCTCCAAAATATACAAAAAACTCAAGAAACTAGATAACAAATTACCAAATAATCCAACTAAAAAATGTGGGTACAGATCTAAACAGAGAATTTTTAACAGAGGAATCTCTAATTGATGAAAGGCACTTAAGGAACTTCCCAACATCCTTAGCCATCCAGGAAATGCCAATCAAAACAACTCTAAAATGCCACTTTGCACTAGTCAAAATGGCTAAGATCAAAAACATTAATGACAGTTTATGCTGGAGAGGATGTGCAGTAAGGGGAAGACTCCTCCATTGCTGGTGGGAGTGCAAATTTGTACAGCCACTTTCAAATTCAATTTGGTGGTTTCTCAGAAAAGTAGAAATCAATCTACCACAAGACTCAGCAATACCACTCTTGGACATATACTGAAAGGATACAGAACCATACCACAAGAATATGTGCTCAATATGTTTGCAGCAGCTTTGTTCTTAATAGTCAGAACCTGGAAATATCCTAGACGCCTGTCAACTGAAGAATGGATAAAGAAAACATGGTACATTTATACAATGGAGTACTACTCAGTGGTTAAAAAATATCTTGAAATTTTCAGGAAAATGAATGGAAATAGAAAAAGTCATATTGAGTGAGGTAACCCACACACAGAAAGACAAACATGGTATGTATTCACTCATAAGTGGATATTAGGCATAAAAAAGGATAACCAGCCTACAGTCTACAACCCCAAAGAAGACAGGAAACAAGGAGAAACCTAAGAGAGACCTACATGGATCTCCCTGTGAAGAGGAAGTAGACAAGATCTCCTTAGCATATTGGCTGCATGGGAAGAAAACGGTGATAGGGGAGTGGAGAGGGGCACAAGGAGGAGAACTTGAGGGATTGAGTAGATTGTGTTGGGTAAAGGACAGAGAGGGAGAACAAGTACAGGAATAACTTGAAATAGGGAGCCATTGTGGGGTTAGTGAGAAACCAGGCACTAGGGAAACTCCCAGGAAACCACAAGAATGACCCAGCTAAGAATATAAGCAATAGTGGAGAGCTTACCTAAATTGCCCTTCCCCAATAATCAGATTAATGACTAACTTAATTGTCATCACAAAACCTTAATCTAGTAACTGATAGAAGCAGATGCAAAGATCCACAGCTAAGCACTGGGCCAAAGTCCTGGAGTCCAGTCATAGAGAGGGAAGAGTGACATTACAAGCAACGGGGTCAAGACCATGATAGGGAAACCCACAGAAACAGCCGACTCAAGCTAGTGGGAGTTCACTGACCCTGGACTGACAGCTGAGAAAACAGCATAAGACTGAACTAGGCCCTCTGAATGAGGGTGACAGTTCTGTGGCATGGGCGGTTGGTGGGACCACTAGCAGTGGAACCAGTATTTTTCTGAATTGTATGAACTGGCTCTTTGGAGCCCATTCACGAAGAAGTGATACCTTGCTCAGTTTAGATACAGTGGGGAGGGCCTTGGTCCTGCCTCAAGTGATATGACAGACTTTGTTGGCTTCTCCTTGGGAGGTCTTATCCTCTTTGAGGAGTTGATGTGGGGGTGAAGTAGGAAGAAGTTGAGAGGAGTGGAAGAAGTGGAGGAAGAGAGAACTGAGATTGGTATATAAAATAAGATTGTTTTAAAGACAATTTTTTTTGAAAACAAAAAAAAGTATTACAGCCCTAGAGGAATTGCCACCATTAAGGACTTGAAAGATACAGGAGTGGTGGTTCCCACTACATAACCCAAATCACTTATTCCTATCTGTCCAGTGCAGAAGACAGATTGATCATGGAGAATGACAGTTGAGTATCGAAAACTTAATCAGGTAATTAGCCTGATTGTAGCTGCTGTACCAGATGTGGTATCATTACTTGAGCAAATTAACCCATCTCCTGGTATCTGTTATGTAGCTATTGATCTAAAAATGTCTTTTTCTTAGTACTTGTCCATAAGGACTACCAGAAGCAATTTTCTTTCAGCTGGCAAGGCCATTAGTATACCTTTACGGTATAGTTTTCCCTCAAAGATACATTAAATCTTCAGCCCTGTATCATAACAAAATATCACATTGGTATACTATGTTGATAACATTGCACTGATTAGATTATGTAAGTAGGAAGTAAGCAGGTGTTGTGCTCTGTCTTAGCTAGGGTTACTACTGCTGTGATGAAACACTGGCAACACATGATAGTAGAGAAAGAAAGGGTTTATTTCACTCACAGTTTTATGTCAAAGGCAAAGAGGGAAGGAACTCAAGAAGGGCAGGAACCTAAAGACAGAGCTGATTCAGAGGCTATGGAGGAGGCTGCTTACTGACTTGCTCAGCCTGCTTTCTTATAGAATACAGTTCCAGCAGCCCAGGGTTGGCTTCACCCACAATAAGATATCTTTTCCCCATGAATCACTGTTTAAGAAAGTGCACTACATGCTGATCCATGACACAACCACTGGAGATACTTTCTCACTTGAAGCTCTCTTCTCTCTGAAGATTATAGTTTGTGTCAAGATGACATAAAACTAGCCAATACAAACTTGTTGAGAACCCTTCTGCACATCAAAGTATGGGAAATAAGTCCAACAAAAGTTCCAAAACCTTTTAAATTAGTGTGGTTGTTTGAATGTAATTGACCTCCTTAAATTCATAGGGAATAGCACTATTAGAAGGTGTGGCCTTGTTGAAGTAGGTACGGCCTTATTGGAGGAAGTGTGCCACTGTGGGGCAGGCTTTGAGATTTCCTATCTTCAAGCTATACTTAGTAATTAAATTCCTGTTGCCCATGGATCAAGCTGTGTGACTCACCGCTCCTTCTCCAGCACCATGCCTGCCAGCATGCCACTTTGTTTCCTACTATGATGACAATATACTAAATCTCTGAAACTGTAAGTTACCCAAATTAAATGTTTTCCATTATAAAAGTTACTGTGGTCATGTTGCCTCTTCACAGCAATTGAAACCATAACAAAGTCAATTAGTGAAATTCTTAGGACTTCAATGGTATGGGACATACAGAGATATTCCTTCTAAGGTGAAGGGTAAGTTTTTGAGCCTGGCCCCTCTTTTCACCAAGAAAGAAGCACAAAACTTAGTGAGACAGTACATTCCTCACTTTGGTGCATTACTCTGGCCCATATACTAAGTGATTCAAAAAGCTGTTAGCTTTGTGTGGGACCTGGAATAGGAGAAGACTCTTCAACAGGTCCAGGTTACTCTACCACTTGATCCATATGATCCAGCTTACCTAATGATACTTGAGGTGTCAGTGGCAGATGGGATGTTGTTTGAAGTCTTTGACAGGTCCTCATTGGTGAATCACAGAAGAGACCTTTGGGATTTTTGGAGTAAGGCTCTACCATCATGTTCAAAAAACTATTTTCCCTTTGAAAGACAGCTCTTGGCTACTACTGAGCCTTATTGGAAACTGAATGCTTGACAATGGGCCACCAATTTACCAAGTGACCTGAGTTGCTCACCATGAATTGAGTGTTATCTGAGCCACCAAGTCATAAAATAGGACTTGCATAGTAGCAATCTATTATCAAATGGAAGGGGTATATATGAGTTCAGGCCTGAGCAGGAACTGAAGGCCTAAGTAAGTTATCTACTCCCATTAATGTGCTGTCTGCTGACAAGTTTGCACCTATAGTCTAATGGGGTGTGTCCTATGATTAATTGACTAAGGAAGAGAAGACTAGGGCCTGGTTTACTGATGGTTCTATACACTATGCAGGTACCACCTAGAATTGGATGGCTGCAGCATTATAATCCTTTTCTAAGACAACTGTGAAAGACACCGGTGAAGGGGAATGTTGACAGTGGGCAGAACTTGTGGCAGTACACATGCCTATACATTGTTTGGAAGGATAAATGTCCATATGTGAGATTTTTCATTGATTTTTAGACTGTAGACAATGAATTGACTGGACGCTCAGGAACTTGGGAAGAGTATGATTGGAGAATTGGTGAGAACGCCTTCTAGGGAAGAGATATGTGGATACATCTCTCCAAATGGGTGAAGTATGTAAAAATATTTTTGTCCCATGTAAATTCTCATCAAAAGGTGATTTCAGCTGAGGAGGAGGTCAATTATCAGTGGATAGAATGAACTGTTCTCTGGACAGCCAGTCTCTTTCCTCAGCAATTCCTGTCATTGCCCAATGGGCCCATGGACAAAGTGGCCTGAGTGGCAGAGATGGTGGTTATACACGGGATCAGCAACATGGACTTCCACTCACCAAGGCTGACCTAGCTACAGCTGCTGCTGAGTAACAAATCTGCCAACAGCAAAGGCCACCACTGAGCCCCAGATAAGGCACCTGTCTTCAGGGTGACCAGTCAGTGACCTGGTGGCAGGTTAGCTACATTGGACACTTTCTGCATGGAAATAACAATGCTTTATCCTTACTGTAGCAAATGCTTATTCTGTTTATAGAGTTGCCTTTCCTGTATTTAGTGCTTCAGGAAAATCACCAGTCATGGACTTATTGAATGCCTTTCCACCATCATGGTTTTACACACAGTACTGCTTCTCACCAAATAACTTACTTCTCAGACAGAGAAGTACAAAAATGGGCCCAAAATCATGTAATCCACTAATCTTACCATGTTTCCCACAATCCTGGTGCAATTGGCCTGACAGAAAGATGGAATGGCCTTTTGAAGACATAGTTACAGTACAAATTAGGTGGTAATAACCTGGAGGGCGAAGCCAGGGTTTTCCAGAATGCAGTATAAGCTTAGAATCAGTATCCAGTATGTGGTACGGTTTCTCCCATAGCTAGGATCTGCAAACATCCCATTGAACTGGAAGCTCAAGTTCCCCTTGGTTGCTTTGGGCTTTTAATGCCCCTAATTCAACAGGCTAAGAATAATAGTGTTAGGAGAGGTGATTGTTCCAGATTATTATGGTGAAATTGGATTGCTTCTCCACAGTGAAGGTAAAAAGGATTATGTCTGGAGTGCAGGGGATCCCTTAGCGTGTTGGTGCTACTATGTCCTGTGAATAAAGTCAATGGGAAAATACAACAGTGTAATACAGGAAAGGTGACAAAGGGCATACACCTGTATGAGTGAAGGTATGGGTTACTTCTGCAGGAAAAGAAGCAAGATCTGCTGAGGCTTTTGCCAAGACTGGGAGAAATACAAAATGTGTAGTAAAGGAAGGTAGTTATGAATACCAGCTAAGGTCACATGATCAGATATAGAAAAGAAGATTCTAGCTGACTACATAAGATAAAGTGTTTCTGTTATATTTTTAAGAATGTATCTATACAGATATTTGTGTTTTCTTTAATTTCCTTATCATGTGATATAACATGAATTAAAAGAATATCAGTGATTATCATATTTTAAGTTTGAGACACTAAAAGAATATCCCTCAAGAGACATTGCCACCCATTCTAAATTTATGTTTTGTGGTGGTAGAATAGCTGGATTATATTAGGTATAATTATAGCCAAGTTAAATATATGCTGTATTTTCAATTGTATGTGTGATAGTTATAATATGTTTAGGCATTATTATGGCTAGTTATTGTTTTTATTTAGAAATTAATCATGACATAAGGAGCTATGATTCTGTGTCAGGTTGAAAGTAGTGAACTTGTGATGGTTCTTTCTTGGTTTTCTACTTGGTTACATCCAGAATTAACTAACTAAAACACAAATTAGTTAAATCAAAAAATGGGAACATACCACTGAGGGTTTTTCTTTATTAAATTGAAACAGGAAGATCTACTTCTAATCCTGATCTTGAGGTGAAAAGACACACACCTTTAATCTGGAGCTTAAGGAAGGAAGACACACCATTAACCTGGTCCACACATATAGACTAACTGCTGGTAGTCTATATAAGTACATGGAAGAAAGGTTTTACTCTTTGCCTGCTTACTCTTGTCTTGTTATCAAGTCCATTCCTTCACTGGCGTTAGAGCCTACTTCTTTGGGATTCGAAGACACCCATCCTTGTAGACTGAGCAACTTCAGGATTTTTGAACTTTCTGTTCATAGCCAGCCATTGTTGAATTAGCTAGAACACAGCCTGTAAGTTCTAATAAATCTTATTTTTTATATCTATATACAGAGAGATTCATTCTATAAGTTCTGCCACTCTAGACTCTAGAAATGTGGTTCTCAACATTCTTAATTCTGTGACCCTTTAATACAGTTGTTCATGTTGTGGTGACTGCTCAACCATAAAATTATTTCCATTGCTACCTCATAATTGTGATCTTGCTACTGTTATGAATTATAATATATATATATATATATATATATATATATATATATATATATATATATATGTGTGTGTGTGTGTGTGTTTTCCGATGGTCTTAGCAACCCATGTGAGAAGGTCACTCAACCTCCAAGAGGTTCTTGATCTTGACAGGTTGAGAGTTGCTACTTGAAAGTCTAGTGAATCCTAATTCATATAATACCTATACATTTTCTATAGGATTTTATGATGTATGAAATACAAATGCAAAGTACAAGGGAAATCAGTGCTCTGACCTCACTAGAAACTTGGAGCTTCCACCAAGCATCCAGGAGAATTGCTTGTTTCACTCGCACAAATGGAAATTGACTTTTGATAACAAAAGATTAATTGAGCATACCCTCTGAAATAAGAACCTGTATAATGCTATTTCTGGTGTTCCATTCATATTTTTCTATTGTGTTCTTTCATTATTTGTTTCTCTTTCCAAAATATCTCACAGAACACACCAGAGACTTAAAAAGTTCTTTCATTAATGTTTTTTTTTTAATAACATATGACTTTAAACTCTAAAAAGACATTGTAAAATGTGTAAGTGTTAAAGGTGCAGAGGAGCATCAGGAGAGGTAGATATGAAAAAACAGTGTCTTCTTCTCTAATTCCTCTGCACGTCCCAGTTTATAGACATAGCTATTTATGATACACATATGGTACAGTAGAGAACTTTCAAAAAAGTAACTGTGGAAAACAGTGGTTTCTGCTTTTAGAGCTGGGAAAAGCAGAAGCAAAAGAAATATACCCAACTGTAGGTGTAATGATCTGTCTCTTTAAGAGACAAGCCATGCCCACTCCCTCACTGCTTGCATCCTTGGTCGTTCTTCTCCATCTTCCTCTGGAAGAAGCAGCTCCCCACTTCTCCCCTTCCCTCTCCTCCTCTCTCTCCGCTTTTGTCCCCTTTTTCCACCCCCTCCATAACCCACCTAATAAATGTCCAACTTCACTCTGCATGGTGTGCCTTTCTGTCTCTCCCCTGCCCACCACTGCCACATGGCTCACCAGCCAGTCATGCTTCCGGGGACCAGCCACCTTCGGAGACCTGCCACGTGGTCTCATGCCCTGGCCCTGCCCGGGACTGGCTGCTTTCGAGACCCACTTTCCCCTCCCTGCCGGGGATCCCACAGCAATTTTTAATAATAATTACAGTAGGCCCATATGTATATGGTGTGGCAGCCAGGCTCTCAAGCCATAGGCCTCACCTGTCACTGCCCTAAAAAAGGGTAAGGATGTTGTTGCTCCTTTCTTTGTAATTTGGAGGATGCCTGATAGAGATGCTAATTCAAACCTATGTGGCAGCTAGCATACACAGCAGACAGGTATAGACATGACTGAAAGCCATTCACCAGGTTACCTAGGAAACAGAATGCAATGTATTTTCCCCCTTCACTTAAGTTTTGGTATAAAGACTGTTTGGAAAATAAATGAGAGGACTTCATGAGGGACCACTGAGAATCTCCCTCCTGATAAAGCCATGTGAGTTGTGTCTTTATTTCTGCGCCTCCACGCCAGTCCAGAGAGAGATAGTTTATGTTGGGGTCTGGTCAGAGAGAAATAATTGAGGGTCCGGTTACACCCAATGGACCTTGTGGAGAACTGTGTGCATTCTGCTTATAGATTCTGTCAGCTGATAACCTTGTGCCATAGGAATCCTGCTCCTCTTTTAGTGTTCTTAGTTTTTATAGTTTAATGTTTAGGAAGGATGGGAAGAGAATCATCATTAAGGGAACAATGCTCTCAGATAATCAAGCCCATAGCTAGTTCAGAAGATGGAGGAAAATGACTTTTATTTCCCAATAGCTGATGCTGAGAACATACAGAATACATTGTGCAAAACAGACAATCTGGTCAAGGTATAAAAGTTGAATTGTGAAGTTGATGATAGTAGCAGTAGCCAATGACATTTCAGGAAAGGCTGAAACCCCAGCCAAATGGAATTGCCATGTGGGTATCTCTTCCTCTTTCAGAGTTTCAGTCTAGTCTGCTCAGGGATAGTTTCATCATTTACCACATACTGTCTTTAAAAATCTTGGTACTATCACAGGTACTCAATATCTGTTATCCTCTTTATCAGTAGAACATCATCTTTGTAAATTTGAAGTCTATTTACAATTAAGGGTAGTTATGCTAAATATAGAACACTAAAACAATAACATAACAGACATTAAAAGATCAGTTCCACAGCTTCCATTTTTTTAAAAAAGTAATATATTATCTTTTCCTCAGGAAATGGTACCAGAAATAAATTTGTGTCTGACCTGGGTGGTAGTGGCTCATGCCTTTAATTCCAGCACTTAGGAGCAGAGGTTGACAGATCTCTATGAATTTAAGGTCAGAATGAGTTTCAGGATAGCCAAGGCTACACATAGAAACTGTGTATCTGTCTCAAAAAGACAAAAAAAAAGTGTTTCTAGAACAACTATTGTATGTGAAGAGATATATTGAACAAATCACTTTCTTTTTTCTTTCTCCAAGGGAAGGAGGCTGAAGCAATGATAGCAATGGAGACACCAAATACGAGTAAAATATATTCTAAACAAGTTCTATGAAAGAGAGATTATTTTCTGTGTCACTATGCTCTCCAAATCAAAAGGCATGGTTACAAAGGGAAACTATCATACAAACTCTATTTTAATTCAGGAATACATCTTCTGTGGTCTGAATTACTCATTTTATACAGATGGTCTTTAGTAACATTTCTAAATATAATAAGTCCCCATTACAGATACTGTGTTACTAAAGAAAGTAAATATAATAAGTCCCCATTATAGATACTGTGTTATTAAAGAAAGTAAATATAATAAGTCCCCATTATAGATACTGTGTTACTAAAGAAAATAAATATAATAAGTCCCCATTACAGATACTGTGTTACTAAAGAAAATAAATATAATAAGTCCCCATTATAGATACTGTGTTACTAAAGAAAATAAATATAATAAGTCCCCATTATAGATACTGTGTTACTAAAGAAAGTAAATATAATAAGTCCCCATTACAGATACTGTGTTACTAAAGAAAGTAAAATTATTAAGGGAGATCTCGAGGTCAAGCTGTCCCAAATTAAACATCATAACCGTCCAGAAAATGCTCAGTGACCCGACCTCCTTGCTTCAAATGGAAATCAAATATTAGCTCTCATGTAGTTGTCTATATTACCTTTTATAATATTGATGGTTCAACATTTTCTAGAATGTGCTATAGTCATTCTTAAACCTTTACTTTTTATGCATAGAATGGCACTTGGTGTTTCTATACGGTGCTTCATTGGGGGACTAGTAAGCATGATAGACATGAATTGGCTGGGCAACTAATATGGAAGAAAGACTCATTTGGGTATTCCTTTACATTTTGTTTGTTTGAGTTTATATTGTTTTGGTAAAGAAAAGCTAACACAGTTATCAATCCTCTCCTGAGAATAAAAGTTTGTTATTTTTACAAATTTATTTTGACAAAATTATGCATATTTACTGGGTTCCATGTTAGATGTATAGTTTGCAAATATTTTTCCCATTCTGTAGGTTGCCTCTTCATTCTTTTGATTGATTGAAATATGATGCTAGAAAATTTTTTAAGCCTGGAGACCTGAGTTTAATATCTTGAACTTGTGTAAAGGTAGAAGGAAAGACCCAACTCCAAAAAGTTTTCATGTGACCTCTACATAGCACACATACAGAATGATAATAATAATTTTAATAATAATAATAATAAGCATTTGTTCTGTTATCAATTGTGCTTATTTATATATTAAGTGTTTGTCAAAAATACTCTAAACTTTCAAATCTGCTGTTCAGAAAGGTTTTTGTTTGATGAAATTCCATTCATCTAGTTCTTGGTAAGATTTTCTTTAAGCGTTTCTTGACTGATTACTAGGCAGTTAGTGAGATAAAATGAATTAAAATGTCTAGATTATGTCTTTTAGACGAACATAAGAAAAGTAACATAAGAAATAAGAACAAGAAAATAGGAATAGAAAAATAAAGGACATAAGAACTCATAAAGAAATCAACAAATATAATGAGAGATATGAGATACATGGACTCTAAGGGATTCAACTGGGGGAAGAAGAGATGTTGCATAATAGAGTTGAATAAGACAATGCAGAGACCATGCCAAGAAAAATGCTACACCACAAGAAAACATGGCCTACAGTGTCACATAATGAAGAGTCTGAGAGAAAGGGACAGAACTGGGTCATAAGAACGGTTTTTGTTTGCTAGAAAAAGGCTTCTTTTCATAAACAATGGAACCCTAGTAGATTATCCAGTCAGTGAACATGAACGATGGCTTGTGGGTGGCAGTGATGTGCAAAGAAAGGCAAAAAGTATTTGCATGCATGAATATTTCAAGAAGAGTTGTGCTTGATCAGACATTAGAGTTCCAGAGGGGTTGATAGCATTTGGAAGTCCATATCTGTACCAATTGTTTATATGCAGTTACTATAGTATTTAGTTCTAATTAAAAGCCATGTGAGAGAGGTTTGAAGCTAGAAGGAGTTTCCACCATAAGGACTTTGAATTTCTATTTTGAGTTTGGCACAGACAGGTTAGTGAATGATTCTATCAGTGAGCTTCAAAGTACTGGAATTAAATTCTTGTTCTCTAATATCAGATAGCACAGAACATGAAAACAAACAATCCAATAGCTGGTGGCATTTAAAAATTTCTAGTCATATTCTTTGGTGATAGGAGTCACTGGCACCAATGTCAGAAGACTGTCCATAGCTACCCTGGTATGGCCTGAGTCTTTCAAACAATATTCCTCCTCTCTTTCACCTTCAATATGCCACATAAAATGGCTGGGTAAGCAATAAAGGTTTATATTTCATTGAAACTAATATGGAACCAACAAATAAGATAGAGAAATAATCAAGAAAGAGAATTACAATACCCTACCTCCTCTAATTCTTCTAAAAGCTCAGTTCTTTTTCATTAACACAGTGCACATAACATTCCATGTTCAGGAAGCATATGATAGGACCTCATAACTGAACATAAAACAAATAGTTTCCAAGGTCATTATTGTCTACAATGAAATGATAAACTATTTTACCAAAGGTGTTTTTTATTGACAGGTTTTCATTTGTTAGAATATTATTTTAAAATTAAGAGAGACATACATAGATCCAATTTACATGGGTAAAAAGACAAGATCGCCAGAGTAAATTGGGAGCATGGGGACCTTGGAGAGGGGGAAGGCAGGGAGGAGAGCAGAGAAAAATGTAGCGTCAATAAAAATCAATAAAATATTACTTAAATACAAGCATTTCTTATCCTTTTTTGACATTCTCTTCTATTAATCCTTCATGGTGCTCTCTGATGTCCTGTAGCATAGTGGTCAATGAGATGCTTGTCTCCAGTATGCTAAGGAAGAAAAGACTGAGCTGCTAATGAACCTGAGGACTCTGCCCTTCTTGGGAAGCAGAAATTGTTGCATTTCCACATGAAAAAGATTACATTTGCAAACACAGATGAAATTTTATCTTCTTTGCATCAGTCTAGTTTATAACTAGAGATCTTAGCACTATCATTTGAAGCTCCATTATTAGTGTTTCCCCTTTGAGGGGAAATAATACATTAACAGCTTGCTTTTCTGTTTATTTTGCTTTTTATTAAAACATAAAATTCAGTGGTACTCTCACATTTTCTGCCTTTCATTCAGAGGTTCATTCTGGTCTGTTTTCAGGGGAACATCTGTAGAAAGACAGCCATATGGGTCTTTGTGTACACTGCCAAGCAACCCGGAACTCCGCTGATCATGATGAAAAGCACTTGTGAAGTACTGAATTCACTTACATCAAGGATACTGCTTTATGAATACAAAAATAATGTGACATATTTAAGTGAAATCATGAGAAAATATGCACTCTTACTGGATATTCTTTAAGTTTTCCTGTTAGGAATAAAATCATGAGAATAATATGCTCTCTCACTGGATATTATACTAGAGAGGTAGAAGACAACAGGTACTTGTTATACTTGGGAAATGTAGTTAAATTTGATGGGTATAGAATCGTATAGATAGGTTATTGACAACATTGTGAAGGACTCCATAATGTCATGGCAGGGCAGACCTAGTCAACAATAATCTTTGTAAGGATAGGTGTGTACATTTAAAGAATATACAATTGTCAATTATTGGATGTAGAAGGAAGAGAAGAAAAGAAAAAAGAAAGCATGGTACATACTAGACAGTGGCTGAAATCTGACCATTTTTGATGCTACTTCTTGGAGAACCCAAGGCTACCACGAGGAGGCTAGGCAGTTAGTGCTATCAGTTCTTGACTTCCAAGGGCAGCATTTTCCAGCATCAAATGTTTTCATTATATATTCAAAGAATCAAAAACTGATTGATCATGATGTCAATACAAAATTGGCTGAAGTTGAAGTTTCCCATCTAACTCTGACAAAAATTTCATTGCTTTATTTTTTTCAGTTTTGCTTATCTTTACTAGGCCAAACACTAAGAAAGATTTAGTTATTTTTTATTTCAAGTTGTATTACTAGTAAAGAGAAACTATTTGGTCAGAAAGTAGTCTGAATTGTTATATTTTATTATATAATAGAGTCCTGGCAGATCTTCACAAAAGTACACTCTTAGATAAAACTTGAAAGGCACAATATTCAGTTTATTCTACAAAGCTTAGAAAAGTAAAAAGGAAAATTTAGCTTTCACCTTCATAAGAAGCAGTTATAAATATCTAGGCTTTTATTACAAATTGAACTCTTACATCTCAATCTTTAATGAGTTAACATCCCCAGAACTTACATAAAAAGCTGGACATTGGGTATTGGGGCAGTTGAGACAGGAAGGTCCCAGGGATTTGTTGGACCAGTCACTCTACCTAAAATGGTGGGCTCTAGATTCAGGGAAAGATCCTGTCTCAAAACATAAGGTGGATTCAAAATTGGATAAGGCCTTTGATGAGAATTTCAATATCAATGTGTCAGACAAGATGTGCTCACTTGCTCAGGAGTAGTATGATTATTAAGGGTCCACTTCATCGAAGGGACCCATGCATGAAACTATAAAGATGGTAAAAACAAACACAAAAACAAAATATATGGTTAGGAAAGTCATAGGCCCCCAGGCACACTTATTGCTGCTGCTCAGTAAAAATGACATAGCATCATAACTGCCTTATAAAGACCAATGTTAATATCCATAGTAAATGATGCTGTAAGCCTTAATGAGAGGAAGCTTTCTTTGCAGTAAGCATCAGTGAATGAGGAGATCCACTGCTCTTAACCTTAATCAAGATATCCACATCACAGCCTCTGGGCTCGTGGGCATCAGAAGAGGAGTTGGAAAGAATGTGAGATGGAAAACACGGAGAAGAGCAATAACACAATCATCGCTATCGTGAATTCATGGCAGTGGGCATCATTTGCACTAAGTCATCTAATAGTCAGTTATGGATAGAGAGGAGGGGAACCCATGGAACCCTAACATTTCCTGATGAATGATTGGTTATTGAAAGATTCTGGGAAAAGGAAGAGTCATTATCTCTAGTTGTGTACCCATTGGTGAGCCCACCAAGTTCCAAGGGATATTTTCAAGCCAATGGTTACATAGACAGTCCTGGGTCAACTCAGTAGATCACAAAACAAAAAGACGTGTGTGGGAACATCATTTGTAGGGAAGAGGAGTTTTGAGAAGGTGGGAGGTAAGAGTAGTTAGAATGCATTTTATACATGTATGAAGGTGTCAAAGAACAAATACAATTAATAAAAAAGGTGCAGAAGTGATTGAGGAAAACACCTCAGCATCAACCTCTGGCTTCCACATGGATGTGAACACTGCCAAACACAGAAGTGCACACATGTATGCACTATACACATAAATATCCCTAGCTCTACAAAGCCTAAGTGAAAGTCAATGTTACTGTTTGATCTTACCTAAGTCTTAGTGAGATTAAGCCATGAGTAAAAAGTCACATAACAGCAAATAATGGCAGACATCACACTGAGATTCTAACTCATTGGGAAAATGGCCTTACATCTTCCCTTCTGTTTCTATTTCAAGGCTCTTACACACTGACTGTTATACACATTGTCCTTTTAAGTTGTGATTTTTGCTGTCTACAACACTGTCTTAGTTAGGGTTCCTATTGCTGTGAAGAGACATAATGACCATAGCAACTCTTATAAAGGAAAACATTAAATTTGGGCTAGTTTATAGTTTTAGGCCATTATCATCCTAGCAGGACATTGTGATGTGTAGACAGACATGGTACTAGAGAAGCTGAGAGTTCTATGTCTTAATCTACAGACAGTAGAAGCCACTGTGTATTACACCAGACAAAGCTTGAGCATAGGAGACACCAAAACCTGCCCTCCACAATGACATACTTCCTACTCAGCAAGGCTGCATCTCTTCTATGGTGCCACTATATTGCCCCTGGAGCCATTTTGTTACAAACCATTCCATACATCTGTATCTCTTTTAGGAGAATTCTGAAAGAATCTGTTCAGGTTTGAGTCATTCTTTTCCAGTCATGATTTATGAGAAAGGAGTTTTCTTTTAAGTCCTTGATCTTTTAAAATCTATGAATTTTATCTTAAATAAACTAAGATAGCAATAGGGATTTAGATCTAAAAAAGACAATTGAATTTGAAAGCTGGCAGTTAAAAATTGCATTCATTCTGTCACCATATTGAGGAATAAGAAAATAAATCAGTAAATCTACTTAGAGCATTAAAACACAGGTAACAGGAAGTCTTGCTTTAGAACTGATCCTTGAGTTAGAAAATGGATGCTTTTATTCTGTTTTTTTTTTTTTTTTGGTGATAATTACAGCTTTTCCCTCATTATTTGTCATAGGAAAAACAAAAAGCTATAAAAACACAAATAGGCCCATACTAACTTAGATGAATTAATACAACTTCAAAGGTTTCACACATTTGCATTAAGTGTTCTAACTAATGGGCAGCACTTCTGTTTGTCCTTCAGAAGAATACCATTCACTATAGATGTTAAGTACCACAACAAGTAAAGAGAGGTGCTGCAAGAGTTTCGAAGGATTGTTTCTACATGGTTTACATACCAGATAAGCCAGTGTGAGATCCACCTCAGCAGAGGTCTTTCTCGTAATTTTATTTTTAAAATATGCATAGCGGAATTAGAAAGTCCATTAAACATAATCTTTCAGAAAATTGGTGCTACAGAGTTGCTTCAGCTGTTAAGAATGCTTCTTGCTTTTTCAGAGGACCTGTGTTCAGTTCTAAGCACTAACATGGCATCTTACAAACACCTGTAATTTCAGTTCCAGGGCCTCTGACACTCTCTTCTAGTTTTTAAGGGCACTGAACTCATATGGTGTTTATACTTACATAGGCTCAAACACATGCATATTTAAACAATAGATCCTTAAGTAGAATAAAAGGCTTATTTGATAGGCAAATATAGCATATGGTATATTTTAGTCTTTCTAAAACTAAAAAATAATAAGTAAATTATCTTGGGAATCATGTGATGATGCAACAGAAGCCAAATTTGGGGGGCTTCTTTTGAATTTCTAAATGATCTTACTTTCTAAAGGAGCAAAGAATATGTTTAATACAAATGCCAAAAAATTATCTTGAAAACTAAAAGCATCCTAATATTTCTCAAAAGAAAGAGAATACTTAAATACAGAATGCTTACAGTTTTTCTTCCTTGGATCTGTTTCTCATTTCCCTTATATGGTGACTCTCTATAAATCCCTGGGGAATAATCAGTCTTCCTATATTTTCTTAAACACTTGATTTCAGGTGGTTTATAACCTCTTTCACTTTCATTTTCCACCCTTGCAGAATTTGACCACATTTCCATCAACTGGGACTTAAATAAGTTAATACCCAAATGTGTGAAAGCCATAATGTTATTTACAGACTATGTATAAGTTTAAGATCTGTGAAACATGTTATCTTTGAAATCAGAAGTGTACAGTCTAATTTTAAATTAACCTTGGTTAAGGATGTTTTTTATCTGGTGGGGATTTATTTATGTCCTAGCCATTATGGTCATAGTTAAAGCAAGTTTCTTCGCCAGCGAATAACTTGGTCTGATGAAAGGGATAAACCACCTCTTATCCATGATGCTACATGCAGTGTAACATAAGCTGACTTACTGCTTATTCTGGACACTTCATTATTCCCATTGCTGACAGACTCCTCAGTAATCCTATTTTAGAAGCTTGAGCAAACTTGAAATCACAAAGCATCAAGACACTCCTTTCTGAAGGGTAGCTCGATAAGCCACCTCTTCTCTCATAAAAGTGCAACTGGATCTATTCACACACTTCATTTGTCCATTCTTAGGTGTGCAAACCCACTTTCTATCCCATTATAGTTTAAGTATGCACTTTCCATCATGCATGCTCTGCCTCCTGGATCAATGCATTTTTTTCTTTCTTACAAACCACCAATTGCTTTGGCCATGACTGTCTTATTATATCCTATATTTTCCTGTAGGAAATTACTCCTAAGGCAAATGCCTATCTCACACATACTTATGAAGAACTTTGCTAACTAGAAATCTTCATTCTAAAAGAAATGATTTAAGAAGTAAGTCAATAGCAACTTTTATTATTATGTTCAACTAAAATACTTTTTCCAAGCTATACCATTAAAAAAGGAGAGAGAGAAGCAAATATATCCCCATGAAAAAGACATCTCTGAGAGGAATCAGAATACAAAAGAGTAGAGATTGATCCTGAGTGAGGTCTAAACCATTTCCTAGATGGGATGAAATTGAGCCATTGTGACCTTCTCTAGGCCTGATTTACATGATCCCAAATTAAGAAATCTGTTAGGAGTTGTGAGAACTGTCCAGTGTAGTATCAACATTACAGCTTTGCAAGCATAGTAGATAGCATGCGCGTCTATCGTTGACTCTGCCTCTTCTACACCTGTCCCTACTTCGTGTATTTATCTAGCAACTCAGAGTACTCTACTTTTCTGATAATTAAATCATGTAGGTAAATCCAACTAAGGTATCCCCCTTCTCTCTTTGTGCATCAGTAGGAAAGCATCTACTGGTCTTCGCATTCACATAGTTCTCCTCCAAAAACTAATTCAAGCTCTTACACAGATAATTTAGGCAAAAAAGAAAAGAAAAGAAAAAATTCTCTCAGAATAATTCTGAGACAACAGGAACAAAAGTATAACCAGTTTTATTAGACAGATGAATAAAATATTGAACAAATTATAATACTACTAAGTAAGCAGTTAGACTTTGTTTTTCTGTATATACTTTCCTACAAAGAGTTAACCTGTCTCAGCCTATTTCCTTCTTTCTATGATCCAAGGCATCATTTTCTTGGCATCCTGATGAGTTATGCAGCAACTGGGTCTCTAGAAAGGTCCATCTGAGCTTTTACGAATGCTCATAGTAGAGTAGATCCCAGAAAACAGCTATTTCTTAGTTCCTAGCCTTTGTAATCATCATCAAAGATATTTGTAGAAAACATTTATGACTTCTTTGTTTCTCCTTTAGCTTTCTTTGAGAAGCCTTCTCCTGCTTCTTTTATTTACATGACTGAATTGCATGCTCTAGACTACCCTACATCAAATAATGGTAGTTTACATTTCTTCCTGTCCTTTTTCTCCAACATAGGTAGGGAAGAGTCCATTAAATAAGGGGCCAACGTACGAAAATCTTCCAGTCCATTTGTGTAGGCAATCACTTGGGGCTAGGCACCTTTGCTTTTTAAACTTATGAAGAGAAGCTGCTTGCTAGTCTAATGATATTCTAACAAAAAAGGACAAATTTGCAAGTCATACCACCAAAGGAAAGCAAACAAAAGCATTTTCAAAACAGAGTTTGTCTATGATCACATGATTATTTGAAAATATGCTCATACCATACCAAAGCTCAGTAGCTTCTAACACTTGCTTTGCTAGCATGTTTAGTTTATATGTATACTCAAATTACTGTGTATTTACTCTTGGCCAAGCACTGTCCTAACTGATTTTATTCATTTTTATAATCACATCCTGAGGAATACTCCATTTAAATTTCACATATTAAAAAATTAGTTTAGAAAGATTAAGAAATTTGTCTAAGGTAAAAAAAATTAACAGAATTTGGCTCTGACATTAGCACACAACATCCTAGCTTTCTAAAATTGATTCAAGATACAGATACAAATCACAATCCCAGAGAATTTAGACAACAATGAGGACACTAAGAGAGACTTACATAGATCTAATCTACATGGGAAGTAGAAAGTAGAAAAAGACAAGATCTCCTGAGTAAATTGGGAGCATGGGGACCTTGGGAGAGGTTTGAAGGAGGGAGAGGACAGGCAGGGAGGGGAGCAGAGAAAAATGTAGAGCTCAAAAAATATCAATAAAAATATAAATAAACCTCCCTTAAGGGAGTACTTACAAGACGCCTTTGAGGCCCTAGTCTGAGGTCTAATGTTTTTTTCTTATATGTCTCTCTATTAATCATTTAATATCCACGTTACATCACCTATGCTTTCTAAAGGTGACCACGGACCCTCTGGTGCTAAAGAACACATTGTCTGTGGAAACTGCTTCCTTTCCTACCTGTTTGTATTAAAACACAGTCAAATCCCATGAAGTAAAGACTGAACAGCTTCCATAATACATTTCTTTTTTTTTTCAATTATAAAGTGATTGGCCTAGTATCTCAGGCTCTTCTTATTAACTAATTCGTATAACTTATATTAGCCCATTATTCTTGTCTATGTTTGCCATGTGGCTCGGTACCTTACTTGGCGAGATAGTCACATCTTGCTTCTTCTGTGGCTGGGTCACGACTCCTTAATACATTTTTTAACATCAAGTGACGTTGGAGTGTAGAGACCGTAGGAAGCTTTGAATAAATGTGTGTTGTCCATGCCATCACAGCCATCCCATGCTAAGGACTATGAAACTCGAGACCCACGGCAGAATGGCAAAGCCCTACCCCCATCCTGAAGGCTCAGAGACATGGAGGACTGAGTGCATCCTAAGAGATTGTAAAAAAAACTTCAGCAAGTTTCCCTCCCCAGTTACTTAGGACCAGAAGACTGCTACCCTAGAGACTCCTATTGAGATTAGCTAAACCTGTCTCCTTGATCCATCCATATGCCATAAACCTTCCCTGCTTATTTATCTGTAGATGCGATAATCCTGGATCCTTTTTCAGCTGTATGCCATAACCCCAATTCTCTGTTTAACTCTACATAATGGACATACTGAGCTCATAGGGTGTCGAAGCTTCTCCAGCCAAAAGTCAGGGCCATCTGATCCCAGCTTTTGGCATGTCTGTCTATTTGTCCCTTGCTTCCCTACACAGGTCCAAGTTCTGGGAGGCTGTGCATGGATGTGGCACTAGTATCTTAATAGACCATGTATCCCTATATATAATAGAATTGATCTTACTTGAGTACAAGTGGTTGAACTGTATTATCAACAGTATTCTAATTCTTTTTCTTCATTTCACTTTGATGAACTGTACTGAACTGATTAGTACTCTCATGAAAATCTTCTTCCTGTTCCTCTAGCCACCACAATCCCTGGAACAGGACTGGACCATCATCAGACACTATCAATCCATTGATAACTCAGATATTTTGCTCTTAAGAAATTGAACACAGAACCACAAGAAGTCTAACAATTTAGGGTCAGCAGGCTGAGCTGAAAAGCCAAAGAAACAGTCTGATTTACTAGTGTGGCAAGAAGAGAGGCCCTAATGGGGAACCTAAACTTGGGAAATAAGGGAGGTCTGCCAAAGAAGTAGTTAAAAAACCACATGGCTTCAGAAGAATGGAGGTAACAATTCCACTACTCTGAGGAGCATCGATTTCTGCTCCCACCTCGGAAATCATAATTTCTTCCTTCCACATCGTCATCCAGATAGAACAATCAGTTTCTGTAAGCATGCCATCACAAATGTTACAAGACATAGGAACCTCAACTGGAATGAGACAATTACATGAAATATCTCTGTTCATCATGTTACTATATGAGATGATATTGGTGTAGAAATAAAAATTTATTAGCAATATAGTTAATTTGAGCTCTTTTACCACAAGGGTGATCATTTCTTGAAGAAGAAATGTATGTAATTTCAGGCTTGAGATAATAATGGCATGAATTGGATCTACAGAGAGTTCAGATTCATTAAATGGTGCTAGAACTTGATATGTTTCTAAACTAAAATATATGCTACACTTTGGACGGCAAGTATTCTAAACACAGAATGCTTCAGACACACACACACTCTCCCTCTCTGTCTCTGTCTCTGTTTCTCTGTCCCTTGTTTGCTCACTTAATCGCTCGCTCCTATTTAATGTAAGCAGCGCCACACAGTGGTGGGACTCAAAAGAGCTACAACACAGTTGTGGGACAAGGAATAGCTAGCTACAGCTTTTCAAAAAGCTCCAGCATTGGCTTGTTTGGAGATAGAGGAATGTTTCTTTTTCTTTTTCCAGAATTTAGATGCAATACGGTGTTATTTTATGCGGAAACACAAATGTTTTAATGTTTTTACTACTTGATTTCTTGACAAGAACAATTGTTGGCTAAATTTCAAACCTATTTACAGATGAAAATGTGAACAGCAAAAAACAAAAAATACTTGTCATATTTTACCATGTGTGGTTATGTTTATTATAACCAAATGCATTTCAAAACCCCAGTGATTAAAAAAATACCATTGCCTGAGGGCTTTCCTTTCATCCTCTGACAAAGAGAACATTTTATTATTAAATTTAATCTGTTGAAAATCAAATTTTTTTAACTGAAAAATTGGCACAAACTAAAACATTGCTACATTTCTTTAATGCTATTACAGAGACTGCATTAACTAAGTGAAAGTAAAATACAATTGCAATATTGTACATTCCACTGCAGTTTAGCTCCAAATTACACATGAAGTACAAAACTGTGGAAATCACTTTCGCCAGGTCAGTACCAGAGGCATGACTTTTTCAGATCTTTAGAGTGTGAAAGCCATAATTTTTAGAATGTATTCCGTCTGTATCACAATTGGATGTTCATCTTTTTCTGAACAATGCTTGATCTCTTAATACTTCCTCTCATACCCTCAGTGGGCAGCCTTCCTGGGCACTCCTCCATATGTGAAGCATTTTCAAGAGAACTCCAGTAGAACTGCTGGTGTCTCAGGAACCATTTGCTCATTATTTAACTTTTAAGTCTACTTGCTAGGGAAGAAATATGATTAGTGACTGAGATGCAAAGAAACATGCAGTTAAAAAGAATATTTTGCCAGGATCAGGAAGTCAAGTGGCCATTTGTGAATGACTAATGGAGCATACAAGGAAAGATGGCCCTTACATAGCCCAGGTGCCTGTGAGTGACGCCAGCCCTGAGACTTCAGTGCTTGAGTGTTCTCATAGCTCTAAAACACAAAGACGGGAAACTCATGCCTTTTCTCTATCCTTTGTTTTAAAAAAGAGGATATTGAAAGCCATTACTTTATTTTATGCATATGGATATTTTGCCTGAATGTGTGTTTGTGTACCCTGTGGGAGGCTGGTGCCTGAGAAGTCTAGAAGTGGATGTGAGATACCTGATACTAGAAGAACAAACAGTTACGAACTGCTATGTGGGTGCTGGAAATCAAACTCTGGTCCTCTCCAAGATCAGTAAGTGTTCTTATTTGCTGAACTATGTCTTTCCAGCTCCATTTTCTCTATTCCTTATGTTCTGGCATCTGGGGTCTCACTTGCCAAGGGAAGAAGAACCCTCACACAAACTATCAATACCTAAAGCTAGTAAAAGACTTCTCTGTAAGACTGCCATTCCTATGTAAAGAAAGTCAGAACCCATGCTGCATAAAACCTGCTTTCTGAACTGCACACTTACATGTGAGACACTGCCAAGTTTCAGAAAACTAAAGCATTATGCCTCTGCCAAAATGCTGCTGGCTATGTTAACTTGCTTCTCCTCTCTATTTAATTCTTTCCCCAAAGCTCACAATATTGGATCTTACCCATAAGTGCCCTGTCTCTCTTCCCACTAGCTAACTGTTCATAGAGTTTTTATAGATACTCCACATTGCTTGCCTCCTTTTGGCAGAGCTACATCACCCAGAGGGCAGAGAAAATAACTGAAAACAATGTCTATGAGTGTTTTGCATGCATACATGTCTCTTTACCACATGGGTGCATGGGGTCCAGAAGACTGCATTGGATCGCATGGAACTGGAGTTACAGATGGTTGTAAGCTACCAAATGGGTGCTGGAAATCAAACTAGTCTTCTGGGAGAGCAGCCAGTGCTCTAAATTGCTGAGCCATCTCTCCAGTCTCCATTAGCATCTTCTCTTAAGAAGAGGCATTCTATTATTGTGTGTGTCACCAAACTTGATTTTAAAAAGTCCTGGGTATGGATGGTCTAAAACAATTCTCTAATAATGTAAGGCTCTGAGTTCTAACTTTTTCAAAGCTCTTCTATCTTTTAAATGAATTTAAAGCCCCCAAACAAAAACAAAACAAACACAAACAAATATAGAATCAATTAAATAGCAAAGAAATTAATTTTCAAGTAATCAACAGCTGACACATTAACATATTTATCCCACTTGGTCTTATGTGTTTGTATTTTGACTGATTAATTAACATCCAGTTGGCTTTGCTCATCTTATAGCTTGTGTTCAATTGACTGTGCTATTCAATTTCCTCTGTTTGAGTCAGAGTGCCCCAAGGCTCAGACCATTTCATTCATGCAACAAAACACTGTTCTTGTTGAGTTATATGCAATTAAAGCACAGCAGTATGTAAGAGAAATATTTCACCTCAGAGGTCTAAGTCAACCTTTGCTACAAAATTACTTTGCAAAACAGATACACACACACGCACGCACACACACACACACACACACACACACACACACATACACAAAGAGAGAGAGAGAGAGAGAGAGAGAAGCAAAACAGATACAATTTTAAGATTGAAGAATAAAATAAGAGAAGCAGAAATTTTATTTGTTTTGTTTTTTGTTTATTAAATCCATGCACTAAGTATACCAACAAAATGCCACCCACAACAGATGCTCAGAATTACTGAATTTAAAATTTGTAAACATCAAAGAGTTTCTGTGGTCAGGCATGATTGTCTAGTGTCTTTGGTCCCAGCACTCAGAAGGCAAAAACAGGTAGATCTCTGTGAGTTCTAGGCTAGTCCAATCTACATACTAAGTTCCAGGCCAACCAAGCCTACAAAATGAGACTGTATATCAAAGAGCAAAACAAATAACAAAAAGTCTAGCTTCTGAATCTTGTATCATAGATATGTACTTATGTAGGTAAATCAGAGTTGTACACATAGATATGTACTTATGTAGGTAAGTGACAGTTCATGTGGTATATGGATAGGGTACTGTCCTTAACTAAATACCTATGCTGCCCAGGCACTTTGTTTAATTACTGCATGTTTGATCTTTTACTTAGTTTTATAATCCCAATATATACATATATATAGAAATACTTTGATTCCAAAAATATAGTCCAATGTAATTAACTTGTCACTCTAAATGTTTTAATAACATAAGTTCTTGACTTTGTTTATGTAACTATACTGCCACACATAGCCTACAATCTACAATGGGGAAAAATAAACCTCTCAGTCATAAACATGCCATTTTCTCAGTCTCTATTGCTTTAAAAGGATATTTTCAAACTAAAATATTTATACATTTTTTCAGATCATAGCAAGCAGGGCATTAATGTTACTTAGCTGCTTATGTATGCACAGTGAATGATGATGGGCAAGGGATCTGGCCTCTGTCTTCTAGGCTTTCACTCCAGAGCTCTCTCAAGTTTTGGCTAAGTGTTGGCTTCTAGAAGAGAGTGGAGCACTGTCTGGGTGGTTCAACCAACCTTGTTTCTGCCAGAGCTAAGCTGAAGGTGTAGTGCTTTGGCTAGTTCTGAATGCTTTTCAGACCTATCTTTCCCTGACCAGATTATACATTATTGTCAGACACCTTCTACCATACTGTACTAACATGTGATAGGAACTGGGAACTCTCCCAGACATTCTCTGTTTATATGAAATGGTGGTCACAGCTCTTTTTGTGTGTCATGGAGTCCTGGTGTGTCGCTGTTGTATCCCAAAGACATAGTCAATCCTTCTCCATTCTTCTGGTCAGAATTGAGGTCCTAGGGGAAGTTGCTGAAATAAGTAGGGGAGTCACCCCTAAGTTCCTCTGCAATCTTGGGACATCCATCTTCAGTCTCCAAGCCTAACATATCTGATAGGCTTTTCTGTGAAATAGGATATCCTGAAGGGCTGTCCCTCATTGTCTTGACAATGCTTGGCAACCACATTTTTGTGTCCTGCTTGTTTAATTAGGACAGCATATTGTCAGCAGTCAAGGCAGGGGCATTTTCTTGCCCAGTGACTTACTTTTGCCACAAAGAAAGTAAATTCCATGTGGAGTTTCTTTGATGCCCATTATATTCTCTGAAGTAGATTGGGTGCTGCCAGGAGCAGACATGTCTCACTGTCATAAAAAAGAGCCTAGGTTTTTAAAAGATCATAAATGCCATATTTTTAGATCGCTGAAATGTTTGAAGATCACCTGTCTAGCTAAAACATTTCTTCGTTTGACCTTGAAAACATACCTAATGTGATACAAGTTCGATTATACTAGGTGATTTATTACTAACCTGCATTTGCTTATTATCCTAAAAAGTTGATAATAATAACTTTCAAGGCATAAAAATTTGCATTATATTGTTAAGTGAGTTGTAAAATTACAATACCTTGAATAAGATTAGAAATGTATGTATAGTATGTTCTAACAAAACTAATCTCAAATTTGTATCAATATTCAAAACCCAATCCAATATAAAACATTTAAAACTAGTAGTTGCTTTTAAAAGTAGATTCACTAATCTACGTTTTTCTTTTATCTATATCCTCTTTTTTCTTTTCATAGATTCAATAATCTACTTTATTAAGCTATCATGTCTATATCCCCCATTTTTTTCAAAACAACCTTGAACCTAATTTCCTTTGATTAGATTGTTTCTGACCACTATCAATAATAACTTGTAAACAACACACTAAACAAATACAAATATCTATAATCCATTTTTGGGAATGTAGTCATAGTTTTTTAGGCTACTTCCTGCTTATTGGGGGTGCTGATAATTTTGTGGGGATCCAAAAGAATTTAGGATTACAGACAAGTCCTGATTGAAGTATTCTGTGAGACTGGATCATCTCAGTCAGCAGTCTTGAAGCTGTTTTGGATGTAGAACTCAGAGGAAACTGCAACAGAAGTGCTCTGAAACATTGTATCATATGGGCCTATCAGAGATTTTTCAGGGGGTCTTCCTCAATTAATCCTTATTTTTCTTAATCCAGAAAGAATCCACAGCCTCTCATATCTTGTAGAAACAAAAGCAAAACCTCTAATCCAAAGTAACCTATCTTTTGATATAAATTTTGAAGTCAAGGCATTTTCAATATATATAGATTAGATTAATCCAACAGCATTTATAATGAAATATCTTTTAGCAGCTGTTGCTCCTTCCTCAGCAGTCAGACAATTCAAGACAGCACAATAACATACAGTATCCAGATTTTCTGTGTATTTTCCATCTTTATGCTCCTTTTTTTATAACTCTATTTCTTTTATTATTATTTTTAAATTTTGGTGTTTTTTTGAGAGAGGGTTTCTCTGTATATCTATGGTTGTCCTGTAATTCACTCTGTAGACCAGACTGGACTCGAATTTACAGAGATCTGCCTGCCTCTGCCTTCTAAGTGCTGAGATTAAAGGTGTGTGCCACCACAACCAACTTCTCTATTTCTTATTTTTAAGGACTTTTCTATTATTTATCTTTTCTCTCCCAAGTGAATGTATTTTTTAAACACACTGTAAACATTTTACAGGTTTTTTTCACCTGAATCTGTCTTTCCTGTATATCTCTTTTTTATTTTCTTCACCACATGAGTCTTTAATCTGCTAAGTGATATGGCTAGGATTAAAGCTGTGGCATTGGCAGCTGGCTCCATCCTGTTCCTTAGCTTTTGGAGAGTCTAGCTTCATAGCAGAGGTATTGGCGAGAGCCACATGTATTGCCAGAACTCTGCAAAGTTTCTAGGTCCATACCACCACCAAGAAGCCTGATGCCAGCTGCTCATAAACACCATTTAAATGTTTGGGTGGCAGAACCTCTT
>PVIU01015382.1:0-48537 GCA_004026605.1 Ondatra zibethicus | reverse complement strand
GAGGTCTTTAATCCATTTGGATTTGAGTTTTGTGCATGGAGATAAGTAAGGATCTATTTTCATTCTCCTACAGGTTGACATCCAGTTATGCCAGCACCATTTGTTAAAGATGCTTTCATTCTTCCATTGTATACTTTTAGCTTCTTTGTCAAATATGAGGTGTTCATAGGTTTGTGGATTAATATCCGGATCTTCTATTTGATTCCATTGGTCAACATCTCTGTTTTTATGCCAATACCAAGCTTTTTTCATTACTGTAGCTCTGTAATAGAGTTTAAAGTCAGGGATGGTAATGCCTCTGGAAGTTCCTTTATTGTATAGGATTGTTTTGGCTATCCTGGGCTTTTGTTTTTCCATATAAACTTAGTTATTGTTCTCTAAGTCTGTGAAAAATTTTGTTGGGATTTTGAGGGGATTGCATTGAATCTATAGATTGCCTTTGGTAGAATTGCCATTTTTACTATATTGATCCTACCAATCCAAGAGCATGGAAGATCCTTCCATTTTCTGGTGTCCTCTTCAATTTCTTTCTTCAAGGTCTTAAAGTTCTTGTCAAATAGATCTTTTACTTCCTTGGTTAGTGTTACCCCAAGATACTTTATGGTATTTGTGGCTATCGTGAAAGGTGATGTTTCTTTGATTTCCCTCTCTGTTTCTTTATCCTTTGTGTATAGGAGGGCTACTGACTTTTTTGAGTTGATCTTGTATCCTGCCACATCACTGAAGGTATTTATCAGCTGTAGAAGTTCTTTGGTAGAGTTTTTGGGGTCACTCATGTACACTATCATACCATCTGCAAATATCGAAAGTTTGACTTCTTCCTTTCCAATTCGAATCCCCAAGATCTCCTTATTCTGTCTTATAGCTTTTGCTAGAACTTCAAGCACTATATTAAAGAGATATGGGGAGAGTGATTGAGACTTCATCCTGATGGACTATTCCTGTTAAGAGTATAAAATGTCCATCTCCATCTCTTCTGATTGATTTTAGTTTGATGTTGATTTTGTTTGATATTAGTATAGCCACACCTGCTTGTTTCTTAGGCCCGTTTGATTGAAAAACCTTTTCCCAACCCTTTATTCTGAGATAATGTCTGTCTTTGTGGTTGAGGTGTGTTTCTTATAAACAACAGAATGTTGGATCCTGTTTTCGTATCCATTCTCTTAACCTGTGCCTTTTTATAGGTGAATTGTGTCCATTGATATTAAGTGATATTAATGACCCGAGGTTATTAACTGTGGTTATTCTTTTGGGGTTGTAGAGTTTGTGTGTTTCCCTGCTGTGAGTTGTGCCAGTGGAGGGCTGTTAGATGTCTGTGTTATTATGGGTGTTGTTTGCTTCCTTTAGTTGTGGTTTTCCTTCTAGTACTTTCTGTAAGGCTGGGTTTGTGGCTATGTATTGCTTAAATTTTTTTTTATCCTGAAATATCTTGTTTTTCCATTGATGGTGAGTGAAAGCTTTGCTGGGTATAGTAGTCTGGGCTTGTATCCATGGTCTCTTAGTGTCTGCAGCACATCTATCCAAGACCTTCTGGGTTTCTTGGTTTCCATAGAGAAGTCAGGTGTAATTCTGATAGGTTTACCTTTATACGTTACTTGGCCTTTTTCCTTTGCAGCTCTTAGTAATCTTTCTTTATTCTGTCTGTTTTGTGTTTTGATTATTATATGGCGAGGGGATTTTTTTTTTGATCCAGTCTATTCAGTGTTCTGTATGCTTCTTGTACCTTCATAGGGATATCCATCTTTAGGTTGGGAAAGTTTTCTTCTATAATTTTGTTGAATATATTTTCTGGGCCTTTGAGCTGTACTTCTTCTCCTTCTTCTACCCCTATTATTCTTAGGTTTGGTCTTTTTATGGTGTCCCAGCTTTCCTGGGTGTTTTGTGTTAAGAATTTGTTGGATTTGTTGTTTTCTTTGATCAATGAGTTTATTTTCTCTATCATATCTTCAGCATCTGAGATTCTTTCTTCTATCTCTTGTATTCTGTTGGTTATACTTATCTCTGCAGTTCCTGCTCCTTTACCCAGATTTTCCATCTCCAGCCTTCCCTTGGTTTGTGTTTTCTTTTTTTTATTTTTATTTTTATTTTTTTCCCATTCAAAAACATAATTAAATAAATAAAATTTTTACATTTCTTCCCCTTCTCCCGGTCCCCTCCCGCTACTCACCACCCCTCCTCCCTCCCCCTTCTTCCTTAAAAGAGGGCATGGTGCCCTGCCCTATTGGAAGTCCAAGACCCACACCCCTCCCTCCTGGCCTAGGAAGATGTGCATCCAAAAAGACTCGGTTCCCAAAAATATAATACATGCAGAAGAGATAGGTCCTGGTGTCATTGTTGATGGCTTCTCTGTCCGCCCCCTTTCGCCGCCACATTCAGAGAGTCTGGTTTGATCATATGCTCATTCAGTCCCAGTCCAGCTGGATTGGTGTGCTCCCATTAGTTCAGGCACACTGTCTCAGTAGGTGGACCAGCCCCTCATGGTCCTAACTTCCTTTCTCATCTTCTCCCACCTTCTGCTCTTCAACTGCACCTTGGGAACTCAATCCATTGCTCTGATGTGAATGTGGGTCTCTGTCTCTATCTCCATCCATCGGATGAAATTTCTATAATGGTGATCAAGATATTCATCAATGTGACTCTATGGGACAAGGCTAGTTCCGGCACCCTCTCCTCTGCTGCCTGAATACCTAGCTGGGTACATGCCCGTGGACACTTGGGATCCCCTCCAGGGCCAAGTGTCTTGCCAACCCTAAAATGACTCCCTTAATGTAGATATCTTATTCCCTTCTCCAATGTCCACCTTTCTTCATTGCCTCCATTTCAGTTTTTAAGTCTTGAACTGTTTCCATTACCTGTTTGATTGCTTTTTCTTGGTTTTCTAGGGTATCTTTGAGGAATTTATTCATTTCTTCTAACTTTTTGCTAGTTTCTTCATCCCTTTCTTCAAAGGAGTTTTTCACCTCTTCTTTAAAGGTCTCTATCACTTTCATAAAGTTACGTTTAAAGTCGATTTCTTCTACTTCTTCTGGGTTAGGTTGCTCAGCTTTTGCTGTTGCATACTCGCTGGTTTCTGGTGTTATCATGTTGCTTTTCAGGTTGTTGGAGGAATTCTTGGATTGGCGCCTGCCCATCTCTTCCTTTGATTGCAGTCAGGGGAGTCTCAGCGGGTGGGGACCTTCCAGGAAGGCTTGCACACACTCACCCCTCTGGATAGCTGATCTCAGTGCAGGAAAAGGAAGTCCTGGTGGGCCAAGGTCCCCGCAGGAAGAGGAAAGGGCAAACTTGTGGGGGGGGCAGGGTCCTGTGGAACAAAGAGGCTAGCTGCAGCAGGGGTTGATGGTGCCAGCACTCCCTTGGGGACCTTCCTGTCAGGTGTGCACAAACTCACCCCTCTGCACCTCTGATCTCAGCACAGGATGAGAGAGTCCTGGTCATCCATGGACCCACAGAGGAAAGGCTATGTGGCTTTATTTTAAACTCTATTTCTTTTATTTTTAATTTTTGGTTTTTTGAGACTAGGTTTCTCTGTGTATCTTTGGTTGTCCTGGCACTAACTCTGTAGACCAGGTTGTCTTTTAATTCACAGAGATCTGCCTGCCTCCACCTCCCAAGTGTTGGATTAAAGGTGTATACCACCACACCCAACTACTTTCTTTATTTCTTTTTTATTTTAAGGACTTTATCTTTTTTCTTTTCTCTCCCAAGCCTACATATATTTTTAAACACAATGTAAAATGTTTAGACTTTTTTTTCATCTGAATCTATCATTATTGTATGTTTCTTTTTCTGACCTCATGAGTCTTTAATTTGATAAGTGTTATTACTAGGACTAACACCATGGCTTTGATGGCTGGATCCACCCCATTCCTTAGCTTTCTGAGAGTCTAGCCTCATGGCAGAGGTACTGTTGGAAGCCATATATAGGGCTACAACTCTATGGAGTTTCAAGGTCCCTGTCACTACCAAGAAAACATGCTGTTGGCTATTCATGAACACCATTTAAGTGTTTGCTGGCAGGTCCTCTTAAAAGAGCTGCAAGGTTTTTACAGCTAAACCTGAGTCAGGAAGCTTGTCTTAAATAAGACTCATGTGCCTCTAGCAAACAGAGCCCACCTGAGAATATGCTGCTACCAAGAATTCATGCTTAACTCTGTTCTTTTGTGTCTAGAATTACCCCAAGCTCTCTAGGTTTTAAGTGGATTCAGTTTTCCATGTTGGCCCAATTTGTTGAATGAAAGTGTCTGTCTTGCCCGGTCCCACAGAAGTTCAGTCCCAAAGAAATACACAGAGGTCTACATTAATCATAAACTGTTTGACGTATTAGTTCATGCTTCTTATTAATTAATCCTTACATCTCAAATTAGCCCATTATTCTTGTCTATGTTAGCCATGTGGCTTGGTACCTTTTATCAGTGAGGCCTTCTCATCTTGCTTCCTCTGTATCTGGCTTCCTCTGTGTTGACTGCAGACTGAACCTTTTGTCTTCCCAGAATTCTCCTGTTCTCATTGCCCACCTATACTTCCTGCCTGGTCACTGTGCCTATAGTTTCTGTTCAGTCTGTAGTTGTTATAGAGGAAGCCAGACAGAGAGGAAGAAAGATGAGAATGCCTCACTGATAAAAGGTACCAAGCCACATGGCTAACACAGACAAGAATTATGGGTTAATGTAGGATAGGAATGTAAGAATTAATAAGAAGCCTGAGCTACTAGTCCTACCAGTTTATAATGAATGTAGATCTATGTGTGTTTCTTTGGGACTAAATGGCTGTGGGACTGGGCAAGTCAGAAATCCCTGTCAACACAGGAAGATACTACCTGACATATTTTATTCCTCAACACTTCATTAAAGTCACTAAAAGTACTTGTGAGATAAATCTTCCTGTTGACATGGTGTGCACCTGAGGGTCCTATCATTCTAAGACAGTGAAAGCTGGCACAGAAATGAGCTTCCAGAAGCTGGTGGACATCTTGAGTAGAGGTTTCTCCTTCTGTCCTCTTGCCCTTCATAAGGATTCATCTGGTGTCATCTGGTATCACAGAACCATGAGTCCTGTGACTTTCTGCTCCCACTTTGTACCTCACCTACATGTTTCTCTCACAGATACACACTCTCTTCATTGTGACATCATTGTCAAGGTTCGTACCACAGCTGAAGAGCCCTGGTGTGAAGGACAGTGCTCACTGGATGGAGTACCTTTCCTTCAGTATAATAACAGCAAATTCACACCTTTGGGTAACTGGGGAAATGCAGTAAATGGGACTCAAGTGTGGACAGATATGACCCAAAGGTTGGACTACTTAGGGCAAGAGCTCAGGAAGATGTTGGCTAACTCCATACAAGAGATGACTGAGACCAGTGGTAAGTGTGGGATCGAGTACAAAGACAGAGACAGGTGGCAAGAGAGAGGAAGGGCAGAGCACATGTGGGAATGAGATAGTGGTTGTATCTGTGTGAGAAAGCTGAGCATTGGTCCAGCCTTGGAAGCATGTAGTACAAGAGTACGTCATGTGGAAAGGATACTGGCTCATAAGCCAATGGGAAAAGTCTTGACCTTTAGAGAGTGATGGATCTATGAAAATGAAGCATGATGGCTTTGTATGTGGTTTGTAGGTCAGCCCACTTTACAGGTCATTATGCTCTGTAAGTATAAACAAGGACAAATTGTTGATGCCCCCTGGAGATTTAACCTCAGTGGAAAGTACTCCTTCATCTTCAACACAATGAATATGAACTGGACACTGATTGGTCATGAGGCTGGTGGTATCATAAGTAAATGGAAGGATGATGCACAATTCATAAAAGATCTCAGAACATTATCCACAGCAGACTGCAGGCATTGGCTCAAGGAACTCTTAAAGCACCAGAAGGAAAAGCCAAGTAGGTATTACTTAGATTATCAGGGGCGCAACTCCATCACATTTGATAGACTGGGTGGGTAATTTCCTGGCAGTCTTCCTGTCTGAGATCCAGTGATGACCACAATGGTTCCTCTTTCTCATCTCACCTCCCAATGTTTCTTATTCCCTATTAACTAATGGCCCAGGCACTCCATGTCCTACTAATGGCCCCAACTCTGCATGCATCACTGTAAACCTCCAGGCTTTTCTGCCTCACACATAGCTGACCTTCCACCAGCTCCACATCACTTTGAAAGGATTTGTTACCTTTCTATGCCGCAATTAAATGCCAGCAATTGTACCAACATCCAGAAAGTTCTAACCACAGCAACTATATCACATTGTTTGATAGCTTGACATTTGTTTTCTTTGTTAATGAAATAAACTCCACACAGCTCTACTCCTCTCTCCTTAGGGCCTTATAAATAGTTACTACACATGAGTCTTTCAGAATACCTGGAGAGAGAAGGTGCTGATGGTGTTGTGTTTTTAGCCTTATCCATAATTTTCTGATTTTTTTTAAAAGATCAACATCAAGGGTCCCAGATATAACCCAACTTCCATCTGCAATAAATACCACCCAGTTTCAGCATGATAAACTACTTATTGCCATGGCACCAGTCATTGCCATCATATTACCTTTAGTTGTTGGGATTATTGTGAAGAAATACTGACCCCAAAGAGGTAAGCATGAGGCTGGAGTCTTGCCTTGGGTCTTGGTAGGGTTAGTCTGAAGAGGACTTAAAACAAATGTCCCACTGGGTACCTGGGATGTGAGTTCTGGTCTTCATGCTTGCATAGCAAGGGCCTTACCTACTGAACCATCTTCCTATCCCCCCAACACTGACGTTTTGACTAGTCTAGCTGGAAGTTCCATATACTTAGTGTTCTGCTCAGACACTAAATACTGAATGAAACAAGCTGCCAAATGCCTCATGTGTCATGCCATCACTATGACACTTGCCATGTATTCACTGCAGAAACATTTGCAAAGGAATTTTCACACAATCATTAGGACTCCTCATTTTACTCTTTCTGTCTCACTTCCCTCCATGCAACAGCAGTTGAATAGCTGCTAATGTTTTTTTTAATAAAGAAAAATATTTTATTGAGTGGCTTACAATTTCAGAGGTTTGATCCATTATCATCATGAGAGGACATGGTAGCATGTCGACAAACATGGTGCTGGAGAAGGAACTGAGAGTGGAGAAGGAACTACATCTGGATCCTGTGGGCAACAGGAAGTGAACTGAGATGCTGGGCATGGCTTGAGCATATGAGATCTCAAAGCCTACCTCCACAGTGACACACTTCCTCTAACAAGGCCATACCTAATCTAATAAGGTCACACCTCCTAATAGTGCCACTCCCTATGAGCTTATGGGGCCAATTACATTCAAGCTACCACAAGTATGAAAAAAATCATAAGTGGGAATGAATCACATTTAGTACATTCTGATGTGGATTTGCAAGAGCCAAATAATAATTTAACTCTACAAAAACTTCTCAATACTTGTTACATTCAGAGAGTTGTCTCTGATAAAAATTCTCTGACACTGAACTGTGACTGAAGTCTTTATGACAGTCAATACATACGTGACTTCCTTTATTGTGAATTTTCATATGCTGAGTGAGGCATGAATTTGACTAAATGTCTCCCTAGAGTCTTAGTTAGGGTTTTATTGCTGTGATAGATGCCATGACCATCACAACTCTTATAAAGGAAACATTTATTTGGGGCTTGTTTACAGGTGCAGGGGTTTAGTCCATTATATTCATGGTGGGAAGCATGGTGCATGCAAGCATATAAGATGCTGAAAAAGTAGCTGACAATTTTACATTTGGATTTGGCAGACTGCAGGAAGAGAGAGCATATACTGGGCTTGTCTTGAATTTCTTAAACCTCAAAGTCTACCCCTTGTGGTACACTTCCTCTAACAAGGTCACACCCATTCCAACAAGACCAGAACTCCTAATAGTATCACTCCCTACATGCCAATGGGGGCAATTTTCATTCAAACAAACTGCTCCAAGTTCATTGCATTTATAAAGTTTCTTGTCAGTATGTATTATTTCATGTTGTATGTAGTGTGCTCTGTGACCAAAGTTCTCTTCCTCTGCATCACAAAGACTTTTTCTCTAGTGGGAACTTCTTGGGTTTTTTCCTTTTATTTTTTTCTTTAAAAAGAAACAAACAATCCTCCCTCATTACACATACCAATACAAGTTCACACTCCCTCCCCTCCTCCCACTCCCTCCACATACCCTCTTGCCCCACCCCCATCCAATCCTCAGAGAGGGCAAGGCATACTGCCCTAGGGAAGTCCCAAGGTACCCCCCACCACATCTAGGCTGAGCAAGGCATCCATCCAAAGAGAATAGGCTCCCCAAAAGCCAGTACATGCAGTAGGGACAAATCCCAGTGCCACTGCCTGTGGCCTCCCAGTCTGCCCTAGCGACACAGCTGTCAACTTGGTCTTATGATTGTGTCTTCCCAGTCTGACTGGAGTTGGTGAGCTCCCATTAGCTCAGGTAGACTGTTTCAGTGGGTGTACTCATCATGGTCTTGACCTCCCCACTCATATTCTCACTCCTCCCACTCTTCAACTGTACCTTGAGAACTCAGTCCAGTGCTCCAATGCAGGTCTCTGTCTCTCCATCCATCAATTGCTGGACAAAGGCTTCATGGTGATATTTAAGATGTTCATCAGTCTGATTACAGGGCAAGTCAAGATCAGGCTCCCTCTCCTCTATTGCTTAGGGTATTAGCTGGGGTCATCCTTGTGGATTCCTAGGAATTTCTCTAGAGCCAGGTTTCTTGCTAATCCCATAATGGCTCCCTCAATCAAGATATCTCTTTCCTTGCTCTCATCTCTGTCCTTTCTCCATCTTGAATATCCCATTCCCTCAAGTTCTCCTCACTCCTCCCCTTCTTCCCTGCTCTTCCTCTTCTACTCTCCCTTTTCCACCCACCCTCATGGTCCCAATTTTGTCAGGTGATCTTGTACGTTTTTATTTTCCAGTTGAATTTATATATGTTTTTCTTAAGGTTTACCTTATTACTTAGCTTCTTTAGGATCATGAGCTATAGGCTCAATATCTTTTGTTTATAGCTAGTATCCACTTATGAGTGAGTATATACCATATTAATCTTTTTGGATCTGGGCTACTTCACTCAGGATCAGGATATTGTTTTATAATTCCATCCATTTGCATGCAAAATTCAAGATGTCATTGTTTTTTTTACCTCTGAGTAGTACTCTAATGTATAAATGTGCCATATTTTCTTTATCCATTCTTTGTTTGAGGGGCCTCTAGGTTGTTTCTAGGTTCTGGCTATTACAAATAATGTTACTGTGAACATAGCTGAACAAATGCACTTGTAGTATGATTGAACATCTTTTTGGGTATATGCCCAAGAGTGGTATTGTTGGGTCCTAAGGTAGGTTAATTTCCAATTTTCTGAGGAACTGGCATACTGATTTCCAAAGTGGTTTGCATTCCTACCAGCAATAGATAAGTGTTCCCTTATGCCACATCTTCTCCAGGATACGCTATAATTGGTGTTTTTAATCTTGGCCATTCTTACTGGTGTAAGATGGTATCTAAGAGTTCTTTTGATTTGCATTTCCCTGATGGTTAAGGATATCAAACATTTCCTTAAGTATCTTTTAGCCATTTGAGATTCTTCTGTTGAGAATTCTTTGTTTAGTTCTGTACCTCATTTTTTAATTGGGTTATTTAGAATTTCGATGTCTAATTTCTTGAGTTCTTTATATATTTTAGAGATCAGTCCTTTGTCTGATGTGGGGTTGGTGAAGATCTTTTCTCATTCAGTAGGCTGCCTTTTTGTCGTATTGACTGTTTTCCTTTGCTTTACAGAAGCTTCTCAGTTTCAGGAGTTCCCATTTATTCATTGTTGCTCTCAGTGTCTGTGCTACTGGGGTTATATATAGGAAGTAGTCTCCTGTGCCCATGCATTGAAGACTACTTCCCACTTTCTCTTCTATCAGGTTCAGTGTGGTCAGATTTATATCGAGGTCTTTAATCCATTTGGACTTGAGTTTAGTCCATGGAAATAGATATGGATCTATTTTCATTCTTCTACATGTTGACATCCAGTTATGCCAGCACCATTTGTTGAAGATACTTTTTTTTTCATTGTATAATCTTAGCTTCTTTTCAAAATTCAGGTGTCCATGGGTGTGTGAATTAATATCTGGGTCGTTGATTCAATTCCACTGGTCGACCTCTCTGTCTTTATGCCAGTACCAAGATATTTTCATTACTGTAGCTGTGTAATAGACCTTGATGTCAGGGATGGTGATGCCCCTGGATGTTCCTTTATTGTACAGGATTGTTTTGGCTATTCTGAGTTTTTGTTTTTTCATATGAAGTTGATTTTTGTTCTTTCAAGGTCTGTGAAGACTTGTGTTGGGATTTTGAGGGGATTGCATTGAATCTATAGATTGCTTTTGGTAGGATTGCCATTTTTACTATGTTGATCCTACCTATCCAAGAGCATGGGAGATCTTTCCATTTTCTGGTTTCTTTTTCAACATCTTTCTTCAAAGAATTAAACTTCTTATTGAACAGGTCTGCAAAGTGGAACACATCCATCTGCCATATTTCATTCCTTTGAGTACTCTTCTGGTTAGTCCCTGCAGGTAGTGGTGTTTGGTTATATAAAGAGCAAGTAGGGCATCTCTCTATAATCTCCTTAGCTCGTTGCCATGTAATGGAAAACTCTTTCTTTAAACTTTTGCTATTGGTGTGATGTTTTTTAAGAAATTCTGAGGCTTGCAACATGCTTCCAATCAATAATTGATCAATTTATGCATTACCTTATATTAGAGGACCTGGCAGACCCGTATCGGATTGGATGTCTGTTATGTACATTGGACAAAGCCTATTCCTGAGCATGTCTTGTACCTGTCTAAACAATGAAGTCAACTCTGTATCATCTGGTATAAATTCAGTGGTTTCAATATGCAAGATAACCCTTTCTGAATATTGTGAATCTGAAACTATATTAAGAGGTTCTTTAAAATACCTCAGGACAATAAGAATGGCATAGAATTCTGCCTACTGGACAGAATTATGAGGGCTTTGTTCCAACCTTACTCAATTCGTCTGATTTGTAACATGCTTTCCCTGATTTATTAGCACCAGTATAAAATGTATGGGCTCCAGTTATGGGAGCATCGCATACAATTCAAGGAAGAATCCAAGAAGTTTTCTTTATAAGGTTAAGTCTATTGCTTTTGTGATAGTTGCTATTAATTTCTCCTAGAAAATTAGCACAAGCTCTTAGCCATAGTTCATTGTATTCCCATAACCTTTTTATTTCATCAGTAGTTGATACATGCTAGCTGATGAAGTCTCAGTTTACCTTTTATAATTAATTCAGAGATCTTTTCCACATAAGTTTTCAATTTGTTACTTGGTTTATGTGGTAAAAAGATAGATTCTAAAATGATATCTTCCCTCTACATTAAAATTCCCATAGGAGAAATTCTGGAAGGCAATATGACTAGAATACAATTACGATTTGGATTCGCCCTATCCACATGTGCCTCCTGTAATTTTTCCTAAACCATTGTCAATTCCTTTTCTGCTTCAGCTGTTAATTCTCTGGGACTATTCAAAGGTTTTGTTTAAATGAATTATTAGATCAGGTGTTATCCCAATAGCAGGTCATAGACTGGAAATACCTCCTAACAATCTTTGAAAGTCATTAAGAGTCCGTAACCAGTCTCTACTAATTTGTGCCTTTTGTGTTCGAATTTTCTGTAAACCTATTCTGTAACCTAGGTAATTAACAGAATCTCCTCTTTGAATCTTTTCAGGAGCAATTTGTAATCCCCATTTAGGCAAAACTATCTTTTCTTCCTCAAAAGTCTTTCTAAAGTACCTATGTTTCAATCAGATAACAAAATATCATACATGTAATGGTAAATTATAGACTTAGGGAATTGCTTACATATTATTTCTAATGGCTGACTTACAAAGTATTCACACAGGCTGGAGCTATTGAGTATTCCCTGTGGTAGGACAGTCCACTGGTATCTCCTAGTAGGCTGAGAATTCTTATAAGTAGGCACTGTAAAGGCAAATTTTTCTCTGTCCTTTTCTTGTAAAGGGTATAGTGAATAAGCAATCCTTCAAATCAATAACTATAAGAGGCCATCCTTTGGGTAACAGAGAAGGCAAAGGAATTCCAGACTGTAGAGGGCCCATAGGTTGAATTACCTGGTTGACAGCCCTTAGATCTGCCATAATTCTCCATTTGCCAGATTTCTCTTTTTACAACAAACACAGGAGAATTCCAAGGGCTAGTTGACTCCTCAATATGTCAAGCATCTAATTGCTCCTGTACCAATTGTTCTAAAGCCTGCAATTTATCTTCAGCTAGAGGCCATTGCTTAACCCATATAGGCTTCTCATTTAGCCATTTTAAAGGCCGCGCTGTTGGTACCTCTAAAAGGTTGTTAGTTGCTTTATGTTCTTGTACAGCCTGAATGGCTGGTGACCTTCGTGCATAGTAGATTATTACATCCTTCCCAGAATTATGAGTTCCTGGGACTGCAGGGATGTTAATCTGGGTATTCAATTGCTGTAGCAGGTCATGGCCCCATAAATTTGTTGCAATATCAGCTACATATGGCCTTAGCTTTCCTCTTTGACCTTCTGACCCAATACAGTCAACCCATCTCGTGCTTTGTTTAACTCGAGATATGGTTCCAATTCCTAGTAATTGAACATCTGCCTCTTGAAGAGGCCAATTTGGATGCCAAGATTCTGGAGTGATGATGCTCATATCCACTCCTGTGTCTATCAAACCAATAATCCCAATTCCATTTATAAGTACTCTCAGCTTTGGTCTCTGATCATTTATAGAAGTTTGGCAAAATATATGCTTCTCATTTCCTAATTGAATTTCTGACTTATCCTCAAAATTTGAGCCATCATTAAGAACCTTATAGTCTTGTACAGAAGCTTCTAGAGTTTTTAATTTTCCTGGTGTGACATGTCTTCCACAATTACTGGGAATGACTGGGCCACATTTAGCTTGGAGGCCTGCGAGAGGCCCCTCAAGGAGTTTCCCAATGGTATTGGGTTGCCTTGTCTGTCTGTTGTTGATCTGCATTCATTGGTCCAATGTCATCCTTTACCACAACTCCCACACATACCTGAAGGCTGAGGTTTCTTTTTCCTGCCATTCCCAGGTGAGGTGTTATTCCTAGATATTCCTTGCCTGCAATCCCTTTTCAGGTGTCCCAATTTTCCCCATTTAAAACATTTGGCAGGTTGATGTCCCCTCATTGCTTTGGAAATTGCTTCTCCTACGCAAGATTCATCGTTGTAATTAATGGTCTGAAAATTTATGGTATGTTATATCCATTCACCATAGGTGCTGATCTAGACCTTAAAGGCCCAATTATCTTTTGGCAGTCTAAGTTTGCATTTTCAAAAGCTAGCGATTCAAGAATTAGTCATCTAGTTTCTGGGTCTGTTACTCCTATGTTCAGAGCCTTAATTAATCTTTGCAAAAAGTCAGTATGGGGTTCTCCCTGTCCCTGCCTAACCCTGGTATATGACTCCATCTTTTTCCCTGGTTGTCATCCTATGCCAGGCATTCAAGGCTGCTTTGTGGCATAGGGACAATACTTCTTCATCATAAAGAGCTTGGACCTGTGGATCAGTGTAGGCTCCTATGCCAAGAATTTGATCCTGCAAAACCTCCACACCTTTTTCTCTTCCTTTCTGTTCCATATGTTTGGATTCTTCTCTGAAATAAACTCCAAACATCAAGGAAGGTCCGTCTTCTAACACTAATGATGCTAACAGGGAGAAATCATGGGGAGTTGCACTGATATTAGAAGTCCAATTCCTTATCATTTCCTTAACAAATGTAGAGTGCAAGCCATAAGTAACGATGGCATGCTTAATTTCCTTAAGATCATTCAGTCCTATCGGCATCCATCTACCTTCTTTGGCTCCCTTTGAGCCTTTAGAAATTGATGCTTTGTCAGGATAAATTACAGGGTATGTCACTAAAACCCTGGGTAAACCAGTTCTGACAGCTGGTGGTGGCATTGTATCCTGCCCTTGTGTCTTCTCACCTGGTTCATCAGCTTCTCAATCATTTCAAATCTCTTAATCATTGTCTCATGTAAGGTCTGAATCTCCTGAACTGCAAAGGTTTCTAGTGATTTCCCAATGGCATCAATTTTCTGGTTCCCATTCTGTACCTGTGATTCCAAGGTCTTAATGTTTCCTTTCAAAGATAACATCTCCTCCTTGAAGTGCCCCCGGATACCATGTAAGTTGCCATCCTGGAGCTAAATTCTGTCTGTTACCTTATCAAAACTGTGGGATAACTTCTGAAAGTCAAATTTAACAGCCAGACCCTCTCAGGTAAGTTCATAGTACCCTTAGATATGGAGTATATATGGAGCCAATTTTGCCTATCATGGTATTAATCCTATCAATTAATGCCATATACTTCCATAATGACATAATATGGACAAAACTGAGACCTAATAACCAGTAAATTGAGGTACCTCCAAGGTCATAGAGGCCTCATGTGATTTCTTTCATAGTGGCAGCAAAAACCACAGCTAGAGTCCCATTAAAAACAAAACCTGCCATTTTACCTGTTAACCAGCAGATGGCACTGTTTCTGAGTCGCAACGGGAATCAATGGAAAGGTGTCAGGATAGATCCTGTGGTAAAATCAGCCCTAATACTTGTTAAGAAACTGGGGGAAAAATAAGTCTCAAGAAGTTAAATGTCAAGTCCATACGCAGAGCAAGAAATCCAAAGTCCAGGTACAGGGAACAGAAATGCAGAAGCTTCCAGCATCTATCAAACAGCGTGACTAGCCCCAGGTGTATGCCTGCCATTCTGCTAGGGATCGCAGCTCCCAGCCGATGGGGGGGTAGTGACACAGCTGCTGTGGAGGTTCCGGCACTGCCGGTCAACCGTTCCTACACTGCATCTGCTGGGATAAAGGGTCAATCTGCTGGGATTTCAAACAGCGATTCTATTTGAGCAGCCAGAATGTCCTATGTAGTTTTTGCCCCAGGGAATTTTCAGTGTTTGGCAACCTGTCTCATGCTGCCTAAGCCCTAGGCTGTAAGGAGGATTTAAAAGCCACTCAGCAAACCAGGCGAGCAGAGTGGATCCCAGGAGGTGTGGAGTTTTTAACTGCTGACTCCACACACAGGCCAGGCCGGGGGTGGGATTGTGCCAAGCCACTGAGCCGGCAGCAGGCAGCCTAGCTGGGGATGGGGGAATTGGGGGTGGTTCTAAAACCAAACGTTGAGATGCCAGATAAAGCCGCAAAACAATCCCACACCAGTTTGGAAATTATTATTAAAAGGGGTTATTTATTGGAGGGGAAAAAATTACAGATCAATGTCCCAAACCACAGTCCTCTCATGGCAGACAGGAAACAGAGAGTCTAGCAGTCTGAATGGGAGCCAGAAGCAAGAGAGCAAGCAGACGGCTGACGCCACTTTTTAAAATGAAAGAGACCACACCCCAGTGGGCTGGTATCTTAAAGGCTATTGGCTGAAGGAGCAGAAGGAGCTCCTGCAGCATGGTATCTTCTTCAATTTCTTTATTCAAAAACTTAAAGTTTTTGTTGGATATGTCTTTCACTTCTTTGGTTAGTGTTACCACAAGATATTTTATGTTATTTGTGGCTATTGTGATAGGTGATGTTTCTCTGATTTCCCTCTCAGCTTCTTTATCTATTATATATAGGAGTGCTACTGATTTTTTTGAGTTGATCTTGTATCCTGCCACATCACTGAAGGTATTTATCAGCTGTAAGAGTTCTCTGGTAGAGTTTTTAGGGTCACTTATATATGCTATCATATCATCTGGAAATAATGAAAATTTAGTTTCTTCCATTCCAATTTGAATCCCCTTGATCTCCTTTTGTTGTCTTATTGCTATGGCCAAAACTCCAAGACCTATGTTGAAGAGATATGGAGAGAGTGGACAGCCTTGTCTTGTTTCTGATTTTATTGGAATCGCTTTGAGTTTCTCTCCATTTAATTTGATGTTGGCTGTCAACTTGCTGTATATTGTTTTTATTATATTTAGTTATGCTCCTTGTGTCCCTGATCTCTCTGAGACCTTTATCATGAAGGGGTGTTGGATTTTGTCAAAAGCTTTTTCAGTATCTAATGAAATGATCATTTTTTTCAGTTTATTTATAGTTTGGATTACATTGACAGATTTTCATATGTTGAACCAGGCCTGCATCTCTGTGTTCTTGGGTTCTGTTTGCCAGTATTTTATTGAGGATTTTGCATTCATGTTCATGAGTGAGATTAGTCTATAATTCTCTTTCTTGGTTGAGTGTTTGTATGGTTTTAGTATCAGGGTAACTGTAGCCTCATAAAAAGAGTTTGACAATGTTTCTTCTGTTTCTATTATGTGGAACACTTTGAGGAGTATAGGTATTAGCTTTTCTTGGAAGTTCTGGTAGAATTCTGCACTAAAACCATCTGGCTCTCGGCATTTTTTTTTGGTTGGGAGATTTTTGATGACAGCTTCTATTTCTTTGCAGTTTATAGGTCTATGTAAATTGCTCATCTGGTCTTGATTTAATTTTGGTATATGGTATCTATCCAGAAAATCGTCTGCTGAGGACATGGAACAGGTGTCCCACTGGGTATCTGGATCTGAATTCCGGTCTTCATGCTTCCATAGCAAGGGCCTTACCCACTGAGCCGTCTTCCCATCCTCCAATACTGACATTTTGACTAGTTTATCTGGCAGTTTCATACACTATTATCTGCTCAGACACTAAGTACTGAAGGAAACAAGCTCCTGAATGCCTCCTGTACATGTGCCACCACCATGACACTTGGCATGCACTCATTCCAGAGACATCTGCAAATCACACATCACCGGGACTCCCCATTTTATTCGTTCTGTCTCACTTCCCTCCATGCAGCATGCAGTTGAATGGCTGCTGACATTTTTACTTAAAGGGAAAGTCAGCAAGGAATGTATTCATAGTGGTTTAGTGGGATTTGTCTCTGTGATCAAACTCTTTCGTATACAGTTGATACTGACATGCAGGAACCACAAGCTGACTCTGTTGACTCAATAATACCACAACACAAGAACATCTTGAAGAAACATGTGGATTAGCATAGGGAGTAGTATATGTTAGGCATCTGCCCAGCAGAAAGGATGCAATGAGATATAACTATAAACAGAATCACAACCTCAGGCTACAAGGTTTCCAGCTGCCACTCATTTCCATATAAGGAAAGACTTATCATCTGAAGAGTCATTGACCCAATCATTATGGTGTGTCCATGGCTGTGAAAAAGTTAAGCACTCTAGGAGGTGAAGAACAGGCAGGCCATTGGCACCTGGCTAGGCCCATTCAACTTAGGCTCAGGAAGTGACCCACATAGATGCATGAATTCCTCTCCCAGTATGTGTCCTGGGCATTGCAATTTGTCTAGAAAAGTTTCACGTCCTGGCAAAATAACAAGATTTGTGCAGTCAATTCTCCATCTTTACTTGTTGTTCCAGAGATTCAGCTCAGGTTACCATGTTTTCACCATCAGCTCTTTAGCTACAGAGCTGTCTCACTGACCCTAGGACAAGGAGTGGCTACAGTCGTGGTGAGCTATGGCACAGCAGGGTGGACCATAGGGACACTGCTCCACAGTTCTGCTCAGTAGGAAAATGTGCAAGAAGAGTGTAATAAAGACACTTATCAACTCAGTTTATCTATTTTGTTCTCAAGCATTTCAAGTTCAGTTTTCTTTACCAAAAACATAGACCTGTAAGTAGCAGGAATAAGGACCTAGAGGACACATCATATAAAAAGTTTTCAGAATTACACTGCTTGGAACTTAGAGTTTATGCCTGATGGTAACCATTTAAAGACCTACAAATGCTCTAATATTTCCCGTGCAACACTATATGTTTAGCCAAAATGCTATTAGTGCAATGTGTTTGAAATTTCTGGAGTAGTGTCTGATGAACACAGGGTCATATAGCTCGAATCCCAGCACTTGGGAAGTGGAGGCAGAAGGATCAAGAATAAAAGGCTATTTTTGATTATGTAGTGAGTTCAAAGTCAGCTCAAGCTACTCAAGGAGACCTGATCTCAAAGTAAGAAAGAGTAAGATGAGAAATTATTATTACCATTCATGATTATTATTACTATTATTATCATCATTATTATTATTGCAAAGGTTTATGTCCAGATAGAAAACTTATTGAAGAAGAACACCAAATATGTATCATACTTTGTGCATTAGTAGCTATAGGTTTATGATAGTCTTTAAGACAAAAACAGAAAAAGATTATTTTTTTAAGACAAAAATAGACAAAGATTATTTAAGAGGTGGCACAGCAGTACATACCTAGAATTCTAGCATTCAGGAGGCTGAGGCAAAAGGATCACCAAGTTCAAGGCCAGTCTGGACTACATGGTGAGATCCTGACAAAGCAAGCAGTCATTCATTCTTTAAAAAAAAAAACCCTAATCTCATTGAATCAATGTACTTTGGTAGTCTTCAGTACTTATGGATCTACAATGCTAATATTTGTGTCCTTTGGAACTAAAATGAGCTGTTTACAAAAGAAAGCAAAGCTCATCCTCAGCACCATCATGGTTATATTTTCTCATATGCACTCTAGAGCGGGCACAGAGAAGTGTGGTGAAGATGGGCAAGACTCCAATTTTCATTTATTATTTCAAAAAAATTCCCTATAAGCATGCTTAGTAAAAAAATTATATCTATATCAGTTAATACAAAGCCCTGTGTTTTATTTTGCTTTTTTGTTTTTGAGTATAATTATTTCAAGAAAGCACTTTCATAAACTGTGAACTTTAGATATGGTTGCACACACTTGTAATCCCAGCATTTGAGAAGCTGAGGTAAGAGCCTGTGGTACACAGGAAGTTCCAAACAAGTTCAGGACACAAAGTAAAACTGTAGCTCAAAAGAATCATAAAAAAACCATTAAAAGTAAAGTAAAAGGCCAGCAGAACAAAAATATAGCTCTTTGGCTGATTATTCACATGTTTTGGTTGTATTCAGTCTCTTTAAATATATTTCAAAGCCTCATTTTCATTTGAAGAAGAAAATGGTAGAAAGTTTGAAATAAATGCATCAAAAAGGGGGGAAATCCCTGGGAAGCTTAGCTGCACAGTCTGTGAAGTGAGAAGTGTCCTTCTGAAATGAAATAGAGTAGGATGCAGCAGGGGTCACTGTAACCGACATCCTATTTTTGTAACTAGGTGCTTCTCCACGCTGCTCCTCTGCTTCCACATCTGCTGTCAACAGGTGACTCTGCTACTTCTCTTCGGCATCACGGCAAGAAAAGAAAAACCTTTTGACTGTTTTGTTAATCTGCCATTTCACTTCTGACCATACATGGAGTGAGGTATTAAAGTTGACTGTGTCCATGCCTCCTCTGTCACTTCATCAAGATGGAACAGATCATTTTTACCAGTGACTCCTTCTTGTTTTGTTTCCTTTCTCATTCTTAGACTATGACCTTGGGGAGATAGGGCTGTGCCCTGCTCTATGTTACTCCTTACTGTATAAAATGATGGCTTTCAGACTGGGACTTGCCCAAGCCGGCTCCATTTTACAAGCAACAGGTTGATGCCTGGGCATCTCCTGTGCACATAGACATGCTTTCTGTCCAGCACCACCCATAAGGGAAAGTCAGATAAACACCTTATTCCTAAAAGTGAAAAGACATCACTTATGGATGTATCAAAATCAATTAGACACATGAGAATGGTGACATTAAAATTGTAATTGTGCTGATAGTTTTGTGTCAACTTGATACAAGCTAGAATTATCTGTAAGGAAGGGACCTCAACTGAGAAAATTACTCTACACGATTCAGCTGTAGGGCATTTTCTTAATCAGTGGTTGATGGCCGAGGGACCAGACCAGCCCACTATGTTTGGACCCATCCCTGTGTAGGTGACCCTCAGCTCTATAAGAAAGCAACAAAACATGTCATGGTGAATAAGTCAGTAAGTTGCACCCTTCCATGGCCTGTGCATCAACCCTGCCTCCAGGTTCCTGCCCTCTTTCAGTTTCTATTCTAGTTTCCTTCACTGGCGGACTTTAATATAAAAGTGTAAACCAAATAAATCCTTTCCTCCACAACACACTTTTCATCAGGTGTTTCATCACAGTAATAGAAACTCTAAATAAGACATCTGAAAAATCATACCTGAGATATTTTCAAATATCCTAAAGTGTAGGAGGAACAACACCTTCACCTGGACCCACAAGAAGAGGATCCTTGTACCAGGCTTTTTTTGCAGGGGGGGGGGGCACCATCCAGCTCCCAAATTATGACTTGGAGACTTATTATTAGATATGAATACTTGACCTTATCATATGCTTGTTTCTTGCTAACTCTTATAATTTAAACTAACTTAATTCTTTTCATCTATGTTTTTCCTTAGGGCTTTTTAGCTTTCTTTCTTTCTGTATATCTTACTTTACTACTGTCTCCATATCTGGCTACCTTGCATCTGCTTGACTTCTAATCCCGGGTGAGTCCCTCTCTTTCTACCTCCTTCTCTTCCTTCTCTTATCTGAGCTTAAATTTCTCCTTCTAGTTATTCTCTCTGCCCACCATCCCACATATCCCTCTTCTGCCCAGCTATTGACTCTTCCACTTTTTATTAAACCAATCAGTTGTGTTAGGCAGGGAAGGTGAAACAGCAACACATCTTTACATCATTAGAAAATGCTACATAAATATATTTAACACATATTTACATTGTTAGCAAAGGCAGCATAAACAAATGTAACACATGTTTACATGGCTAAGGTAATATTCCCCAACATAAATACATGTAACGCATCCTCACATAGTTAAAATAATATTTTACAACACAGCCTAACACAACAATGCTAATGCTCACCACCAACCTCACAACAGACTCTCATGTGTGTATCAAGAGACCAACAAAAAGGGAACTGATTGTCCCCTGTGGGTTTCAGTTCAGCCTCAGCACATACTACTGTCCCTATCCATGTAGTCTATTTATCCTAACTTTGTCCCTCCCCTCCCCTTCCTCATCCCATGGTCCTGCACTTCTGTTGATGGAGACTGTGCTTTTGCCTTCCAAGTGTCTAGACCCAAATAATCACACAGAAACTATATTAATTACAATACTCTTTGACCAACAGCTCAGGGATATTCCTAGCTATCTCTTATATTTTAAATTAACCCATTTCTATTAATCTGTAAATCACCAAAGGCTGTAGTTTACTGGTAATGTTCTGGCATCTTTCTCCTTCAGTAGCTACATGGCGTCTCCCTGACTCCACTCTCTTTCCTCTTCTATCTCTGCTTGGAATTTCTGCCCTGCCATATGCCAACACAGCTTCTCTATTAACCAATGGTAGTAAAACATATCCACAGCATACAAAGAGGAATCCTACAGCATCTTCTCTTTTCTGTCTAAATAAACAGAAAGGTTTTAACTTTGATATAGTAAAATTACATATAACAAAACAGGTATTGAACAAGAATTAGTTACAATATTTCTTTGTGAGTCTAAAGTTTCATATCTAATTTATCTTTTATCATAACTAAGAAAAACTATCACTATCTGTCTTCAACTCCATCAAAAACCCCAGAAGGACATAATATTATTGAAGTAAGCAGGAAGTGCATTGTAAGCAAATTCTGAAACTCTAGAATTTACAGACATCTCACTGCCTGGATGTTCACCCAAAGTTCTTCTGTAACATTGAGGCATCCATCTTTAGCCTATGGATTCTTAGTATGTGGCAAACTTTTCCATGGACAGGAAATTCGAATGACTGCTTTGTCTATATTGGCAGTTTCTCAGTCACTTTCTTCTATGTCCTGCAGAATGTCTGGCAGACTCTTTCATGAAACAGGAACCCTCCTTTTGACAGCTTCAGCAGTCATTTTTCTGTGGTTCCTGCATGTCCAGTTTATACAGTATACCATCAAGCAGTCCAGGAAAGAGCAGTTTCTTTCCCAAATGGATGGAGTTGTCATATTGAAAACAAATTCCATAATGAGTTTTTTTTATGCCTATCAACCTCTCTGAAGTAGACATGCTGCCAGAAGCAGACATGTCTCATTGTTGAGAAAAGTCGAATTTCTTAAAACAATTTTTTTTGTTGTTTTTTGAGACAAGGTTTCTCTGTAGCTTTGAAGCCTGTCCTGGAACTAGCTCTTATAGATGAGGCTGGTCTCGAACTCACAGAGATCTGCCTACTTCTGCCTCCTGAGTGCTGGGATTAAAGCTGTGCACCACTACCACATGGCTCTGAAAACATTTTAAATGCTATATTCTGTAGGTCTTTAAAATACTGAAGATTATCTATCTAACTAAATATATCTCTGTATATGTAGAAAATCTAACTAACATAATCAAAAGTTTGATTATTATAGATGACTATTAATCTGTATTTCTTAACTATACATTACCTTTTTAAATGAGTTGCACAAATACAATACCTTAATTAAGAGCAGAAATACATATACGCAGTATAACAAAACTGACCCTAAATTTACATCAATAGACCAAGATCCATACCAATGCAAAGATATTCATTTCTATAGCATATCCCCTTATTTTTTTAGAAATTAACTGTGACCATTAACCATTTATAACCAACCCTTTTAAAATGAAAATAATCAAATTCATAAATAATCTCTTAGTCTGGTTGTCCCACCTATATTTCCAGCCTGGCTACTTGCCAATCAGCATTTTATTAAACCAATATGAGTGACAAATCTTTACATGGTTCAAGAGCATTATCCTACAGCATTTCCTTTTTTCTTTTCAAAACAAGAATTCTGAATCTAATCTTTTTTTAAGCTTTTTTCCTGACCATTATTTATAACAACTTGTAACCAACAGCCTAAAGAAAGACAAACATTCATAACACATTTTTGAGAATGTGGGCGTAATTTTTAGCCTCTTCCTGCTGATTGGGGGTACTGATAATCTTGTGGGAACCTAAAGAAAACTTAGGATTATGGTCAAGATCTGAATGGAGTATTCTATGTGCCTGTATTATCTCAGCCAGCAGTCTTGAGGCTGTTATGGATATAGAACTCAGGGAAAACTGCAATAGAGGTGCTCTGAAACTTTGGATTATTTGGGCCCTCTGTATCCATTGGAGATTTTTTAGGAGTGGGGGGGTCTTCCTTGCGCAAACCTTATTTTTCTTAACCCAGAATGAATCCACAGCCTTTCACATCCTGTGGAAACAAAAAGAAAACCCCTTCTTCAAAGTAACATATATTTCCTCTTAAATTTTGAAGTCAAGACATTTTCAAAATATATAGGTTGGATTAATCCAGTAGAATTTATAATCAAATGTCTTTTAGGAGCTGTTGCTCCTTCCTCAGCAGTCAAACAATTCAAAGGCAACAGAATAACGTATAGTATCCAGATTCTCTGTGTATTTTCCATCTTTATTTGGCTTTTTGAAACTCTATTTCTTTTATTTTTATTTTAACTTTTGGTTTCATGAGACAGGGTTTCTCTGTGTATTATTGGCTGTCCTGGATCTCACTCTGTAGGCCAGGTTTGCCTGAAACTCACTGAGATCCACCTGGCTTTACTGCCCAAATGCTGGGATTAAAGGCATGTACTCCCATGCCCAACTACTCTATTATTTTTAAGGACTTTCTTTATCATTTTTTTCTTTCCCAACCCTACATATATTTTTTAACACACTGTAAACCATTTAGAGATTTTTGAAAATCTGAATCTGTCTTTACTGCTTATCTTCCTTTTTCTGACTATGTGAGTCTAACATTGCTAAGCAATATGGCTATGATTAAAGTCATGCCTTTAGTGTCTGGGTCCACCTCACTCCTTTACATCCTGAAAGTCTAGCTTCATGTCAGAGGTACTGGCAGGAACCATATTTTTTACAACAATTCTGTGAAGTATCTGGGTTCATGCCATCACCAAGTAGCATGCCACCAGGCCGCACATAAACACCATTTAAGTGTTTGATTGCAGAGCTTCTTAACAGAGCTGCATGGCTTTTGCTGCTATGGATGAGTCAGGAAACTTCCCTTAAGAGAGCTGCACTTTGCTTGCCACCAGCAAACAAAGCCTACCAGAGAAAAGATGGTTACCAAGAAACTACTTGACTCTGTTCTTGTCTGTCTAGAATCCCTTTTTACTTTAAATGCGTTCTCAAGCTTTATATGGAAATCCTTGCCCCACATTGGCACCATTTGCTGACTGACATGGCATTTTTACTTCCTGGCTAGCTAGACCCAAATAATCACATAGAAACTATATATATTGCAACACTGTTTTGTCAATGGCTTAGGCATATTCCTAGCTAGCTCTTATATCTTAAATTAACCAATTTAATTTATCTGTATATAACCATGAAACTATGGCTTACTGATGGGGGAAGAGCCACTAGCCAATCACATCAAGTTGGGGCATGGCTACTGGGACCCCAGGTAGAAAATCGGGAGAACACAGGTACGCATTCTCTCCATGCGGTGTCCTCCAGACGGTTTGGATTACAGCTTGAGTAGAGTGAGTTCTCCTTTTTTCTTTCATTAAAAATACCTGTTTCTATTGGGCTGGCTTGGTTATTGATTTGTGCCAACTTAATACTTCATCATCATCATCTGGCACCAATGTGGCTTTTAGAGTCACACTAAGCTCTCTGGGCTTAAGATCCCACCCTCCAGGCTCCCACGTGGCTACTGCGCTGCCGGGCACAGGCCATTTCTAGGCCTTCACCAGCCGCGGGCAGAGGCTTTTCTGCTTATCCCCCCCACGCCGCCGCCCCCACAACAAAGCTGGCACATTGTTTCTGCAGTGTTGGGTGGGCGCTGCAGCTGCACCGGCCCACTCTTCCTCTGTGGTGCCTAGTTTGCGCCTACGGAACGGGAGACTATTGACCGGCCGCAGACCTTCACAGAGCACATGGTCTGTGATTCATATTAATTAACTCCTTGATTTGAGTAGATATTTTGTAGCCCCATATTCCACCTAAATTCAGATCTGAACTGAGCACGTGAATTCAAGTGCACTGCGCCACCACAACCGGCGACACCTACTGGCAACCTACTAGCAGGTTACTGCATCTGCTTCAAATGCCACAAGTGAGTGAAATGTCGGATAACCTGACAATCCGAGGTTTAGATAGCTTTTTCACTTACACCATGTATGAGGTCTTCCAAGACACATATGAAGCTCTCCCTACGGAGCCATTTCTAGGATTCACCTTTTTTCTTGTATTCTGTACCTTTTTTGTAAAAGTCTGCCTTGACAAGAATAGGATGATGCATTCTTTACAGGCTGAATCCAGGCTTCTTAGAAAAGAAATTGGAGATCTCAAAAAGAAAATGATCAGCTTAACTAACAATTTTCAGTCAGCTGACGTACTTTTAAACACAATTCAAACTGGTGCCAAGCTCCTTAAAGAGGAGGTCAGACACCTACAAGACAGTACAAACAGTTTACATACCAAAACTCAGTCAAATGAGCTGCCTTTTAGAAATGGTCCTGACTGATACCCAACTTTTCAAAAAAGAGATTTTACATCTGAAAGAGGATGCTAGAATTTTGCTTAACAGGATTCAGAAAACTGAGATTTATTTGGAAAGGGTACAGTCTGATAATAATTCATTTAAGGAGAGATTTAACATTCTGGAGGAGAAAACAACTGATTTAACATTTACTAATGATTCATTTAAGGAGAGATTTAACATTCTGGAGGATAAAACAGCTGACTTAACACTTACTAATAATTCATTTAAAGAGAGATTCAGCACTCTGGAGAAGGAAACAGGTAATTTGGAACATGTGACTCAGTCCATGACACTGGGTGCTCAAACGTTATTTGAGAGGATTTCCACAGTTGAATGTATTAATCAGACTCTGTCAAAGGGGTATGACAGATTGACTGATAGAATGTCTCTGCAAGAAGGTACTATGCTTTCAATGAAGATTATGTCCAAAGATGAGACATTATCTCTAATGGACAGACTTCATGCCTTAGAGTACTCAGTGAGGATATTAGAGCACAATACTGGACAAGAGATCCAGACCTTGCAAAAGGCAGTGATAAACAGATTTGAAAGGAGTAAGGAAATTCTTGATTTTGATGACCAGGAGCAAAAGGTAGAGAGGCAAAATTTAACTTCCTCAATGCATAAGACTCTCCGGGATAGCTTCCCCAGAGTTCTACCTGTTTTCCCAGTAATAACATCAGAAAAGGTAGCCGGCTCCAAATACCCTAAGGTTGTCAAGGAATGCACATGGGAGCCTGTGCGTATGAGTGATTTGAAGGAAATTAAACAAGCAATTGTGACATACAGACTACATTCCTCGTTTGTTAAGGAGATGGTCAAAGCCTGGGCTTTCAGTAACAAAGGCATACCTTATGATTGGACTCAGTTAATCTCAGCTGTCCTAGAAAGTGGGCCACAATTGCACTGGAGATGCCTCTTTAAAGAGGAAGCGAATGTTTTAGAGCAACAGGAAAGAGCAAAAGGAACTGAGATTTCCCTAGATCAAATTCTAGGTGATGGACTCTACTCTGATCCTCAGAACCAAGCTCTTTATGATGAACATACCCTGTCCGTATGTACCACAGCAGCTTTAAAAGCTTGGGACAGAGTGCAGGAACCAGGGCAGAGAGTGGAATCATATCTTAGGATAAAACAGGGTCAGAGAGAACCCTTTAGTGACTTCCTACACAGACTAACTAGGGCTGTAAAAATAGGGATAACTGACCCAGAAGCTAGACGTATAATAATTGAAGTTTTAGATTATGAGAATGCCAACACAGAGTGCCAAAGGATCCTAGGGCCTTTAAAGATCAGATCAGCATCCTTGGATGAATGGGTCTTGCATACAATGAATGTCGAGACATTCGATTATGGTACTGAAGCGTGGGTAGGAGAAGCAATTTCCAATGGTAAGAGAAGACATCAAAATACCAAGTGTTTTAATTGTGGTAAAATGAGACATATGAGAAGGGATTGTAGACAATGGATTTCCAGGAATAATGCCTCTTCTGGAAATAACAGGAACAGGAGGGCTCAGCCTTCAGGTTTATGTAGGAGGTGTGGCAAAGGCCGGCATTGGACAAATGAATGTAGTTCAACAAGGGATAGACAAGGCAACCTGATACCATCGGGAAACGCCATGGGGGGCCTTCTCGCAGGCCCCCAAGACGAATGTGGTCCAGTCATTCCCGGTTACTAAGGAGAATGTGCCTCATCAGGTAAATTAGAAGGCCCCATGACTACTGTCGAAAGCAATAATGGTCTGAATGATGAGATAAAGATGGAAAATGAATCAGGACATCTGGTGGGATAGAGGAAACGTATATTCTGGCAGACTTCTATAAATGAGCAAAGGCCTAAGCTAAAAGTGTGTAATAATAATAATAAGCTTATTGAAGGCTTATTAGACACAGGTGCGGATGTAAGTATCATTACTCCAAACTGTTGGCATCCGAATTGGCCTCTTCAGGAGGTAGATGTTCAGTTCATGGGAATTGGAACCTTATCTCGAGTAAGACAAAGCACGAGATAGGTTAAATGCATAGGGCCAGAAGGTCAAATAGGAAAACTAAGGCCATATGTAGCCAATATTGCAGTGAATTTATGGGGTCGTGTCCTATTGCAGCAATGGAATACGCAGATTAACATTCCTGCTGCCCCTAAAGCATATGTTTCTGAGGAAAATATTAGGAGATATTACAGGCGACAAACACCAGCCATTCGGGCTGTACAAGAACACAAAACAATTGATAACCCCTCAGATGTACCAACAGCCTTGCCTTTAAAATGGTTGACTGAGAAACTTATATGGATAAAGCAGTGGCCTTTGGCTGAGGAAAAGTTACAGGCTTTAGAAAAGCTGGTGCAAGAGCAATTAGATGCTCACCATATAGAAGAATCTACCAGCCCTTGGAATTCTCCTGTATTTGTTGTTAAGAAAAAATCTGGAAAATGGAGAACGGTGACAGATCTTAGAGGTATCAACAAGGTTATTCAACCTATTGGCCCTCTACAACCTGGAATTCCTCCGCCCTCTCTGTTACCAAAAGGATGGCCTCTTATAGTTATTGATTTAAAGGATTGTTTCTTCACTATACCTTTACAAGAAAAGGATAGAGAGGTTTGCCTTCACAGTGCCTACTTATAATAATTCTCAGCCTACCAGGAGGTACCAGTGGACCGTCCTCCCACAGGGAACGCTCAATAGTCCCACCCTGTGTCAATATTTTGTAAGTCAACCACTGGAAATAATACATAAACAATTTTCTAAGTATATTATTTACCATTACATGAATGACATTTTGCTATCTGATTCAAACATAGATACCTTAGAAAGACTGTTTGAAAAAGTAAAGATAGTTTTACCTAAATGGGGATTGCAGATTGCTCCTGAAAAGATAAAGAGAGTAGATTCTGTTAATTATCTAGGTTATAAAATAGGTTTACAAAAAATTAAGACACAAAAGGCACAAATTAGAAGAGATCAGTTACATACTCTAAATGATTTTTAAAGATTGCTAGGAGACATCTTCAACCTACAGCCGGCTGTTGGGATAACACCTGATCTAATAATTCATTTAAACAAAATCTTAGATGGTGATAAAGACTTGAATAGTCGTAGAGAATTAACAGCTGAAGCAGAAAAGGAATTGACAATGGTTGAGGAAAAATTACAGGAGGCACATGTGGATAGAGTAAATCCAGAGCTTAGTTGTATTTTGTCATATTGCCTTCCAGAATTTCTCCTACAGGAATTTTAATGCAGAGAGTTGATATTATTTTAGAATGGATCTTTTTACCACATAAACCAATTAAAAAATTAAAAACTTATGTGGAAAAGGTCTCTGAACTGATTATAAAAGGTAAACTGAGACTTCGTCAACTAGCAGGCATAGATCCAGCAGAAATTATAGTGCCTTTCACTGCTGATGAGATAAGAAAGTTATGGGAAGACAATGAACCATGGAAAAGAGCTTGTGCTAATTTTTTGGGAGAAATTAATAGTAACTATCCCAAAAGCGATAGGCTGAACCTTATAAAGAGAACTTCTTGGATTCTTCCTCAAATTGTACGTGATGCTCCAATAACTGGAGCCTGCACATTTTATACTGATGCTAATAAATCAGGGAAGGCAGGTTACAAATCGGACGAATTGAGTAAGGTGGAACAAAGCCCTTATAATTCTGTTCAGATGGCAGAATTATATGCCATTCTCATGGTGCTGAGAGATTTTAAAGAACCTCTTAATATAGTTACTGACTCGCAATATGCAGAAAGAGTTATCTTACATATTGAAACTGCTGAATTTATACCAGATGATACAGATCTGACTTCATTGTTTATCCAGGTACAAGACATGATCAGGAATAGGCTTTGTCCTATATACATAACACACATCCGATCCTATACGGATCTGCCCGGTCCTCTAGCACAAGGTAATGCAGAGATTGATCAATTATTGATTGGAAGTATGCTGCAGGCCTCTGAATTCCATAAAAAATACCACGTCAATAGCAAGGGTTTGAAAAAGGAATTTTCTATAACGTGGCAACAAGCTAAGGAGATTATAAAGAGATGCCCTACTTGCTCTTTATATAATCAAACACCACTACCTGCAGGGACTAACCCAAAGGGTACTCAAAGGAATGAAATTTGGCAGATGGATATGTTCCACTTTGCAGAATTTGGCAAGTTAAAATATGTACACCACACCATTGACACTTATTCAGGTTTTCAATGGGCAACGGCTTTAAGCTCATTTATTAGAAGTCATGGCCATAATGGGTATACCTGCACAAATAAAGGCAGATAATGGTTCAGCTTATGTCTCTAGGAAAAGAAATGCCCATACCTCAACCACTGACAGAGATACCGACTATCCGTAAATGGATAAAACAGAACTGTCATATCCTGCCAAGACAGGGTAAGATAGTTTTGAAAAGTTTCTTGCTCTTGAAAATGGTATGTCAGTTACTTTAGGCCTTAGCCAAAGTTGGTCGCTTCAACATTGCAATTGAGACTTTGGGTGATTGCCCAGGTAGTCAGTTGTCTCTGTCATTTGTTGCACATTGTGGAAGCTTCCCGATTACACTTCCTGTCCACTCAAGTAATATTGTTTCCCTTCTCAGATCTCTGATGGAGTTGAATATTAAATAATGATAGTTACCTTCCTCACAGTTTAGCCAAGCTTAATTTCAATGTAATACTTAGACTCCTTAAAATAGAATGTTTATTAAAACTTCAGTTATGCATTCCTTGCTTAATATTGTTTATTGTTTGTAATTTTGCATTTGGTGTTTGTTCCAATTGTACATAGCTATGTTGGGTTTGGATTAATCCTGTTTAGACAGAAGGGGGAGATGATGGGGGAAGAGCCACTAGCCAATCACATCAAGTTGGGGTGTGGCTACTGGGACTCCAGGTAGAAAATCGGGAGAACACAGGTACGTGCTCTCTCCATGTGGTGTCCACCAGAAGGATTGGATTACGGCTTGAGTAGAGTGAGTTCTCCTTTTTTCTTTCATTAAAAATACCTGTTTCTATTGAGCTGGCTTGGTTATTGATTTGTGCTGACTTGATAATTCATCACCTGACCAACAACTCATTATAAAATGAATATTTTCAATTAAAGCTTTTTTGACAAAGGAGTTTGTTTCCAATACCACTAAGACAGATGAGGAGGTGATGGAGAGGCAGGAGAGACACGAAGGAAGTGGGTTTTTTGTTTCTTTTATTTTCTTTTGCTAGTGATTTCAATTTTTTTGCTTAGTATTTTTTTTTCATTGACTTTGGGGTAGGGGTACATGATAAGAGTAAAGGATGGACTGTGAAGTGAGCAGGTTTGGGGGCCATGACTTGAAATTCCCAAAGAATCAAAAGTAAACTATGCTGAAAAAAAAGGTGAACTTAAAAAAAAACTTGCAATGCGGACCCTAACGGACATACATAGATCTAATCTACATGGGAAGAAGAAAAAGACAAGATCTCCTGAGTAAATTGGGAGCATGGGGACCTTGGGAGAAGGTTGAGGGCTAGGGGAGAGGCAGCGAGGGGAGCAGAGAAAAATGTAGAGCTCAATTAAAAATCAATAAAATTCAAAAAAAAACCTCAACACACTTTCTGGTAAAATTTTCCAATAAGCTAAGTATGGGAAGAATGACCTTACACATGCACACACATACACAAACACACACATGCATTCTCTCTCTCACACACACATGAAACAAGACTCATACTACAGCACAGCTAACAGCATAGCTTTAACTGTGAGAAGTTGAACTCAGGAAGATATCTGCTTTCACAACTGTATTCAATATAGCGCTGGAGGTCCTAGCTAAAGTAATTAATCAAGAAAAGGAAATAAAATGCATCTAGACTGGAAATGAAATGCTTAGGAGTCTCTACTTGCACATGACTTGATACTAAATGTAGAAAACCTTGAAGAGTCTATCTAAATGAGGTTAAGAGTAGTGAACTGAGTAGAACATTGTGGGAAAAAATCAGCAAACATAGCACATCATTGTGGAGCACACCTTTAATCCCAGCACTCAGGAGGCAGAGGCAGGTGGATCTCTGTAAGTGCCAAGCAAGCCTGGTCTACAAAGAGAGTTCCTAGACAGCCAGGGCTATTACCCAGAGAAAACCTAACTCAAAAATCCCCAAAAATATAAACATCAGTTGTTTTATACAACTGCAACATATGATTTGAAAATTAAATTAAGAGAAATTCTTCATTGTCAGTAACACCAGAAGGAATTAAATACTCACAAATAAATGCAACAAAAGAGCAAAAATATCAGAGTATAGAAAACTACAGACAGAAAAAAGAAACCAAAGAAGACTCAACTAATTGGGGACATACCCAGTATTCACTAATTGGAGGAAATATTGTTACAATGCTCATATTAATCAAAGTAACCTACAGATTCTCTGTGATCTCTTTGAAATCTTGAGTATTCTCCATAAGAGTGTGGTGTGGGACAATGGTCTGTATTCTGTCAATTATATTTTAAATAAACGCTGATTGGCCAGTAGCCAGGCAGGAAGTATAGGCGGTACAACCAGACAGGAAGTAGAGGCAGGTCAATGAGAACAGGAGAATTCTGGAAAGAGGAAAGCTCTGTGACCTGGCCACAGAGCAAGAAAGATGTAACTCCTCACTGAAAAAGGTACCAAGCCACATGGATAGCTAAGACAAGAATAAGGGGCTATTGTAACATGAGGGTCTGGTTGATTTCTCTCCTCCTACCAGATCCCCCAGCCATTTAGGTCCCAAGGAAAATCACACAGAGAGTCTGCATTAGGTTATAAACTGATTGGCCCATTAGCTCAGGCTTCTTATTAGCTCTTATAATTTATATAGCCCATTATTCTTATCTATGTTAGCCACACAGCTCAGTACCTTTCTTAGTGGGGCAGGTCACATCCTGCTTCTTTAGTGGTCTAGACAGGAGTGCCAAGAGAGCTTCCTGCTTCCCAGAATTCTCCTATTCTCCTTGCTCTGCCTCTACTTCCTGTCTGGTTGTCCCACCTATACATCCTAGCTAGTGGCCAACCAGCATTTATTTAAATCATGATTGACAGAATATAGACAATTCTCCCACACCACTTCCCCCTCTTGTTTTTTTTTAAACAAAGAAAAATATCCGTAGTCCATTTTTTGGGAATGTGGGCATAGTATTCCAGGCTACTTCCAGCTGGTTGGGGGTGCTGATAATCTTATGGGGGCCAAAAAATATTTTAGAGTTATGATTAAGTCCTGACTGGAGTATCCTGTGAGGCTTGATCATCTCAGGCAGCAGTCTTGAATCTGTTCTGGATGTAGAACTCAGACATCCAGGCCATCTGTTCCTACTGGAGATTTCTCAGGTGGTCTTCCTTGATGAAACCTGAGTTTTCTTAACTCAGAATGAATCCACAGCCTCTCATTTCCTGTGGAAACAAATGCAAAATCTCTTCTCCAAAGTAACATATCTTTTGACTTCAATTTTGAAGTCCAGGTATTTTCAAAATACCTATCTTGGATTAATTCAGCAGCATTTATAAGCAAAAATCTTTTAGCAGCTGTTGCTCCTTCCTCAGTATTCAAACAATTCAAAGAGAGCATAATAACATACAGTATCAAGATTCTCTGTGTATTTTTCATCTTTATGTGGCTTTATTTTAACCTCTATTTCTTTTATTCCTATTTTTAACTTGTGGCTTTTTGAGACAGGTTCTCTGTGTATCTTTGTCCTGGAACTCCCTCTGTAGACCAGGCTATCCTTGAATTCACAGAGATCCACCTGTCTCTGCCTCCCCAATGCTGGGATTAAAGGTGTGTACTACCTTGAAGTCACAGAGGTCAATCTACCTCTGCCTCCATGTGTTGGAATTAAAGGTGTGTACCACCACACCCAACTACTCTCTTTCTCTCTTTTTTACCTTAAGAACTTTAACCTTAAGCCAGCATATATTTTTAACATATTGTAAACCATTTAGAGGTTTTCTTTGTCTTTGAATCTATCTTTACTGTATATCTCTCTTTTTCTGACTACCCGAGTCTTTAATTTACCAAGCTATATGGGTAGGATAAAAGCCATGGCTTTGACGGCTGGATCCATCCCATTCCTTAGCTTTCTGAGATTTCAGCCTCAAGGCTGATGTACCGGCCGGAGCCATGTTTATTGCCACAACTCTATGGCATTTCAAGGTCCCTGCCAGCAAGCAAGTTGCAGCATTCTTCTCACAAACCACATTCAAATGCTCCATAGTCAGAACGCCTGCCCGAAAGAGTGAGAGTTTGCCCTGGCAGGATGGCCAGGAAAGCCAGCATTTTAAAATGGAGCATCTTTTTTCCTTCTATGGCTGAAAACTGAAAAGCATGTGGTCAGCTTTTCATCAACACCATTTAAGTGTTCATGGCAGGACCTTTTAAAAGAGCTGCAAGGTTTTAGAGCTATAGCTGAGTCAGGAAGCCTCTCTTAGATGAGAGCATTTGCTTGCCTCTAGCAAGCAGAGCAGACCTGAGAAATTGCTGCTACCAAGAAAACATGCTTTACTCTATTCTTTCCCAAGCTTTCTCAGGCTTTCTGTGGATGCAGTTATCCACGTTGGGTGCCATTCTGTAACATGAGGACCTGGTTGATTTCTGTCCTCCCACCAGGTCCCCCAGCCATTTAGTTCCCAAAGAAAATCACACAGAGAGTCTGCATTAGGTTATAAATTGATTGGCCCATTAGCTCAGGCTTCTTATTAGCTCTTATAACTTATATAGCCCATTATTCTTATCTATGTTAGCCACATGGCTCAGTACCTTTCTCAGCAGGGCAGGTCACATCCTGCTTCTTCAGTGATCTAGACAGGAGTGCCGAGAGAGCTTCCTGCTTCCCAGAATTCTCCTATTCTCCTTGCTCTGCCTCTACTTCCTGTGTGGTTGTCCCACCTATACATCTGGGCTAATGGCCAATCAGCATTTATTTAAATCATGATTGACAGAATACAGACAATTCTCCTGTACCAGCTAATATAAGTTATAAGAGTTAATAAGAAGCCTGAGCTAATGGGCCAATCTGTTTATAGTTAATGTAGACCTCTGTGTGATTTTCTTTGGGACTTAATGACTGCAGGAACCAAGCAGAACAAGGACCAGGTGGGATAGAAAACCTCGGTCAACAAGAGTGGGGGGTTCATATAGAAATATAGAAGCCTCCAAACAGTCAATTTATTTCTTAATTTTCAATTTTATTTATTTTCTTGTGTGTGTATGAGGGTTTTGTTCACCTGTATGTATGTGCACAATTGTGTAGATGGTTAATAGCCACAGCTGAACTCTGGAGCCTGCTCTGCAAAAACAAATGTTCTTAGCTACTGAGCCATCTCTCCAGCTGCATCCAAAATATTTTGAGAATGAAACAGCAGCATGTACCACATTTTTAATTTCAAACTATACCCAAAGCTATAGTAATCAAAACAGCATGAGAAACACTAACAATGGAACAGAACAGGGAGCCCACAAATAAGCCTGCACACAGATCTTAACAAAGATACCAGGATTAAGTGGGGGAGGGGGAGGGAAGTAAAATCTCTTTAATAAACAATGCTGGGGAAACTGGGAAACAGTATGCCAAAGGCTAACCCTGAACCTTACAGCACACATCATACTAAAGCATCCTTAAAATGGACTGAAGATTTAAATCTAGAATCTGACATTGTGAAACTGTTGTAAAAACTCTCAGGAAACATTTTGATATTTATCTTTGTAATGACAATCCAAACTGTGGTCGTTTGAATGTAATTGGCTCCCTAATTCCATATCCCATTATCACAGAATCTCATAGGGAGTGGCACTATTAGGAGGTGTGGCTTTGTTGGAGTGGTTTTGGCATTATTGAAGGAAGTCTGTCACCTTGAAGGCAAGCTTTGAGGTTTCATATGCTCAGGATTCCTCCCAGTGTGTCAGTGGACCGCCTGTTGCCTGCAAGATGTAGCCAGCACCGTTCTGCTGCACATGCTGCCATCTTCCCGCCATAGTAGACTGAAACTCTCGCCTTTTTAAGTGAGCCACCACAATTAAAGATTTCCTTTATAAGAGTTGACATGGTCACAGTGTCTTTTCACAGCAATAGTAAATCTTAATACAAAATGTACAGATAACAACAGCAAAAGTAAAAACATCAAACTAGACAGGTAGAGGCAAAGGGGGAATAATACTAATAACAGATCAGGCATAGTGGTTCACACCTTTAATCTCAGCACTCAGAAGCTAGAGGCAGACAGACCTCTATGAGTTTGAGGCTAGCCTGGTCTATATAAAGAGTTATAGATAAGCCAGAGTTACATAGCAAGACTTTGTCTCAACAAACAAACAAGCAAACAAGCCAAGATATGGTGACTAGGCATCCCACATACATCTCCAAAGCACACCTTGTGCTTTAGAACCAAAGAGTTTCTCAAAGAGAGGATGGGGGAGAACTGTGGTTAGAATCCAAAGCAGAGGTGAGCAAGGGGAAGCAAGGGTAAGAGTGAAGACAGGGTGAGCCAGACCAGAGGTGGCAAGAGCATTGTGGGAACAAGGGTACTGTTGGTTTTGGGGTAGAGGAGAAGAAAGAATCTAAGGCAGTGGGGGTGTGGTGGAGCTGAGGTTTGAGAGGAAGGAGAGAGTTAACAGGGTGAAGCCCACAAGGGTAGACTGGGGATCAAGACAGGGATAGCTGTGTGGTAAGGAATAGGCCAGGAGGCAGTACCACACCAGTCCCAAGGTCAAGAGGGGTTGAGAATGGGTTGGGGGAGAGAATGGGACATGGTGGGTTAGGAATTGGAGGGGCAAGATAAAGGAGTAGAGGAGGGGAGCAGCCAGTGAGAGGCTGAGGGCCGCCAGCAGAGCAGAGAGGGCCCTAAAGCTGGGCCAAAAAAGAAAACAAGGACCTGGGTGTGGCTCTAGACAGTAGGGTTAGGACAGGACAGAGTGGAGGGAGAGGGGTGACAGTGGGAGAGAGTGGAAAGTGAGACCAGCCAAGCTTGGGGACATGGGACAGTGACTGGAGCATGTGAAGAAACCCCCAAACAGTCCCTGATACTTCCTCTATGGCCACAGGCAAGAGAGTGCTGCTTGGCCCCAAAGCAGTGCCTTATTTGTGCCTGACTTTCTGCCCTGCTTCAGCTGCCTAGGATCTCCGAGGCTCCAGCCAGTTTGTGTGGGGAAGAGACAACATGGAGTGGGAGGCCTGGTGACACCAGAGCCACAGAGCCCAGGCTGCTCAGCTTCTGCCCAGGTGTCATGGCCTCTCAGGAAGAGGACCTGAGCCCCTGGAACCTCTCCTGAAAGCTGATATAACCACAAAACCTCTAAGAAAAAAAGTGAAGGGATATGACAGACAAACCCCAAGCTGCTTGAAGTTATAGCCCTGGTTCTGAAATTTTCATGAATGTCATCAGCAGGAAGCTGGCATCTATTACAGTCCCCTTCACATCTGAGACTGGGTTTAGAGAAGGAAATCCATGGTCTGGGCCACAGTGACCAAGCTCATTAAGTGCACCCTGGTTCTTCTCCCATTAAACTAGAGACCAATCCATGAGTTTGGGGGATTCAACAATAGGCACTGGCTCTGATTCTAGGGACAAAGTGTGTTTCTTTGACCTCAGTTTAAGAGCCAGGGCACATGTCTTTATTCCTGGGCTCAGGGATATAGATGTTTCTCTCCCTGGCCCAGGTCTCAAATACAGGGTGTGTTTCTTTCTCTGATCTGAGTTCATGTTCTTCTTTTGTTTCCACAGAGGATGAGAACCTGTGGATTGCTTCCAGACTGGTGTGGTTTGATAGCCCAAGACCCCCTGAAAGGTCACCATGAATGCCATCAAAATACCCTCAAAAAATTACTTTGTCCAATACACAGCAGTTTGGAGAGAAATAACTATGCCCATATTCCCAAATATTGTCTATAAATATTTGTTTACATTTAAAGGGGGGATATGATATAGAGATGAATAATTTGCATTGGTATGGAGTTTGGTTTATTGATACAAATTTAAGGTAAATTTTGTCATACTGTATAGGTATTTCTTATCTTGATTTAGGTATTATGTTTGTCCAGCTCATTTAAAAATGTAATGTATAATTAAGAAATATAGGTTAATATTTAATCATCTATAATAGTCAAGCTTGTAGTCATATTAGTTAAATTTTCTAGATGTATAGAGATATATTTCAGGTAGATAGGTATTCTTCAAATCTTTCAGAGTCTTTCAGAATATGGCATTTAAAATGTTTAAGAATTTAGGACTTTTCATGCCAATGAGACATGCCTCCTGGCAGCACCTGGTACTTCAAGAGGAAGATGGGCATCGAAGAGGCTCCTTATGGATTTGCTTAGCCATTTGGGGGAAGAAACTGCTCTTGCCTGAACTGTTGAGCTGGACATGCAGGACCTGTAGAAAATTGACTGCTGAACTTCCCTAAAGGTGAGATGATCCTTCAGGGTTCCTGCTTCACGAAAGAGTCTGTAAGACATTCTGCAGAATACAGAAGAAAGTGACTGAACTGTCTTTGAAATTTCCTGCTTCATGGAAAAGTCTGCCTGATACTATGGGCCTGTAGGCTGAAGACTGGATGCCCCAATGATACAGAAGAACTTTGGGTGACTGTCCAGGCAGAGAGATGTTTCTGTCAATTCTAGAGTTTTGGAAGTTTCTTACAATGCACTTCCTGTTTACTTAGGTAATATGATATATCCTTCTGGAGTCTTTGATGGAGTTGAAGAAGTTATAGTTATAGTTACAATTTTCCTTAGTTATGATAAAAGAAAAAATAGATATAAAATTGTGACTATAATTCTTGCTTGATAATTGTTTTGTTATATGCAATTTTACTATGTTAAAGCCTTCCTTTTTATTTAAACAGAAAAGGGGAAATGGTGTTGGAGATCCTTCTATCTGTGTGTTGCTTTTCTTGGTTAATGAATAAAGAAACTGCTTGGCCTGTTGATAGGGCAAAACTTAAGTAGGCAGGGAAGATGGAACTGAATGCTGGGAGAAAGAAGGCAGAGTCAGAGAGACACAATGAAGCTGCAGCCAGAGTCAGACGTGCTAAATCTTAACCAGGAAGTCACTGCCATGTGACAATATACAGATTAATAGAAATGGATTAAGTTAAGATGTAAGAGTTAGCCAATAAGAAGTTAGAGCTAATGGGCCAAGCAGTGCTTTAATTAATATAGTTTCTGCGTGGTTATTTTGGTTCCGGGCTGCCGGGATGAACAAGTGGCCTCCTCAAACAGTGCTCAGGTATTGGTTGGTTTCCTGTTCCATTTATCCCTTTTACCCTACAATGTAGGCAACACTAACATGAAAAACACACATTGCTCTGCAGACACCACTACAGCCTCCCCCACCCTGCCCTACTGTACCCTCCTCTCCCAGCAACTCCCATTCCCTTTCCATACATTCATGTTCTGCTGTCCTTCTTCATCTCTGCCTTATACCCTCTCTCCCATCTCCTGGACCTTCTTTTATTCCCTGGTTACTCCCCACACTTACTCCTCATTGGATAATTATATTTAACTTTTAGAAGCTGGGATCCAGAATGAATTCAAGGTCATTTCAGATACAAATCTGGAGAGAGGTGGGATTTCTGTGATTCACTGGCAAGAAAACATAGCTAATTTAGAAAGCTGAGACCTGTGAAAGACACTGTTTCCTAAAGTAAGATGGATGGAACCTGTGGATCCACACTCAGGTTAATCTCTGTCCTCTAAGTACACACACACACACACACACACACACACACACACACACCTTCACAAACATACAGTTCACCTGCAAAAGCACACTTGAAAGTGACCACAAATTCAAAAAATTTCTACAAAGGATCTGGACTTTTCCTATGTAAAAGCCTCTCATAAAACAGGGGAAAAATAATCATTCACTTTTATCTAATGAGCGCATTATCTGTGTGTGATTCTCTACAGTGTGTGTACACTGCCCATGGAGTAGGATAGAACACAAACCTGCTTGACTTCATTCATTTTTGGGCATCTTCAAACTGAGGGTGGGGGCACTGGCTCATGGAGGAGGTCATTCATCACAGGCCTGTGTCCTAAAGGGCAGGACATCCTTAATGTTGAGGACAGGAAGTGAAAGTTTCTAACATGAAGGTTGTGCAGTGAGAGTTACAGAATATAAAGTCAGAGATTTTGAATGACCATCACTTGGGACCTCTTGACAAACCTCAAAATGTCTTTGAAAATTGAGTGCCATAATTTGGTTAAAATATTTTCCACATAAAATTACATTGGCTAGAGAATATCTAGAAATCGACGTTCACGGGACAATGAATGGACTTTTGATATTAAAAACACATAGAAGAATAAAGAACTGAGGTAATCCTCTTGTTTTGGACATCAGGGGAGTGCTAGGCCTACATCTGAAAAATGAGTTTGGTATTTACATGCTCTGGCATGAGTCAGAGTCAGACAAACAAGAGGCAGAGCAGGAGGAAATGAAGCAACGCTGCCCAGGAGCATAAAGTACTCGCCATTTCCCCAGAGAATGATTACTGGAGGGTGGAAGGCAGGGCAAAGAAGATTCTGTTAGCATATTGCTTTTGTGGGGAAATAGTGGTCTGGTATGAGATTCCCCTCTGAATGTTGTGAATATGTTTTATTACCATTGGTTAATAAAGAAACTGCTTTGAGCCTACAGCATAGCAGAAAAGAACAAGGCAGGAATTCAAAGCAGAAATAGAGGAAAAACAAGGCGGAGACAGAGAGATGCTATGCTAAAGGAGACAGATACTAGACAGACCTTACAAGTAAACCAGGAGCCTAGTGATAAAATACAAAATAATAGGAATGGGTTAATTTAAGATGTAAGAGTTAGCTAAAAGTATACATAAGCTACTAGCAGTGTTGTGATTAATATAAATAATTTGTGTGATTATTTTAGGTCTGGGTGGCTGAGGAGAAACAAGCAGCCTCCAGCAACAGTGGTTCAATGTACTAATGACAGCACCAACTTATATGAAGAATAAAATTGACAACTAGTTGTAATAGCGTTTTTGCTTATCTGTTATGGTGTTTCAGGTTTGGGGGAGCAATTTTTAAAGTCTTTTTTCTGACAAGTCTTCAATAGCTTCACTATCTCCACTATGCAGTGCTACAACAATTAGAGACAAAGTTTCCACAGTGACTTTGGGAACAGAGATACAATGTATTGTATCCAACTTCAAGCCAACCCCATTTCTGTGGGCCAACCCTCACCAGGGCAGGTTTCTATGTAAGGCATACTCTCTAAACCCTTGACTGTAATAGGCCTTCTCAGATTGGTTGTCCTTCACAGACTCCTTTTAAGATAATGGGCCATCATACATCCTGGATGAACGTCTTTCCTATTGCTCAGGGCACTCCTCCATTGTTCTTGCTACCATAGTATTTACTACTGAACAAAGTTGCACATAATGTTACTTTTGGGCATCTTTTCATCTTAGGCAGCTTGGACGATGCGCAGGTGGGCATGACAGCAATCACCTACTAATGCAGCCCTTAGGAAGCTGAGTTAAATGACTGCTGTGGATCTAGGCCATCCTGGGTTGCAGTAGAAGACTTTAAACCAAAACCAAACCAAAACAAAACCAAAAACCTAGTTGAAAAAAAAAGACTATTGACTTAACATCTGTGAAAACACACACACACACACACACAAAATAGAAATAGAAATATCACCTAAAATTTTCTAGAGAATGACTTTGAGATGGATGGAGTTTTAGAAAGAGGAATTTTGAAATTAATTTTGATTTTCTTGGGGGAAAGGTCTTAGGTTACCACAAAACTCATGATCTTTCTTTCTCTTGTAGTCTGCCTTTGGCCATTTCACTTTTTGTTATTCAAGAGTTGGGAACAAAAAGGGAGAAGCTGAAATTCCTGTGTGCTAATGAAGTTGTCCTTGAAGCAGGTTGAATTTAAGGACTAAAATCAGTCCTCAGGTTGTGGTCTGAGGTAATCAATAGCTCTCACTAACCAGACAGTCCCTGCTGCACACCCCTGAACCAGTGCCTGTGCAGGCAACACATAAAGCTTATTTTATCAATTCTGCAAACTTAGTTAGCACCTGTGTCCCCAAAGCACATGTCAAGCCATGTACCTAGATTTGTGAGTTGGAGAGCTGGTCTGTACAGTAACAGAAGAAATAGGTGGTGATCTGTTTCTCTAGGGCCATTTCAGGGGCCTGGAGAAAGAATTTTTTCTTTCTTTTATTTTAATTTTTCCATTCAAAAATTGACACTTCCTCCCCTTTTCCCATTCCCCTCCCGCTCCTCCACTAACCTTCCTCCCTCCCCTGCCATCCTTAAGAGAGGGCAGGGTACCCTGCCCTATGGGAAGTCCAAGGCCCTCCATGCTCCATCCCAGCCTAGGAAGGTGTGCATTCAAGTAAACTAGGGGCCCAAAAAGCCATTACATGCAGAAGAGAGAGGTCCCCATGCCATTATCTATGGCTTCTCAGTCCAACTCCATTGGCAGCCACACTGAGGAAAGAATTTAGGAGTTTATTTTGTGAAACTAGTTCAAAGAACATTATTTAGGTAAAAAAAAATCAAGAATAAGCTTACTTTTTAGGGGAAGACTTTCTAATATGGAATTTCCATCTGTGATATATTTAAATTCTAGGCCTCAGGCAACTATAGCAGAGAAAGGCCCCTGTAGCCTTCATTAGAGGCAAAACAAACAGTGCAGCTGGGGCGGAGCTTTCCTTTCCTTCCCCACTGCTTTCCTTTCCCCTCAGAGAAGTGCTAGGCTGGCCTCACCATCTCTGAATTCACACCTTACTACTTAATCCCCTTTCCCTTCACAGCAAACTCTCCTGTTGGCATCAACATATGTATTGCAACCTTAATGACTTTGAATTGTTTTGTCTGCCCCGAACCTTGTAGAAAGGGAGAACCGCAAACTCCCTCAAAGCCAGTTTGCAGTCCATCCATAAGCAGAAAACTCTCAATATCGAAATACAATACTAGATGGATCCAGATTTGAAGCCCTGACAAAGGCAGGGTTTGCTATCTAGGAGAGCTCAGCCATCTTGCCTGAGTACATTAATAGGATGGTCCTGTCTTATTCCCTAGGCACTTTACCGGGATTTCTTTTTTCTTTTCTTTTTCTAATTTTAAGCCATGATGATTCAATAAGATACAGGGGTTATTCTAATTTTTTTGTATCTGTTGAGGTTTGCTTTGTTACCGAGTATGTGGCCAATTTTAGAGCCGTTTCCATGAAGTGCTAAGAAGAAGATATATTCTTTTATATTTTTATTACTTAAAAAAATACCTATCCGGCCGGGCAGTGGTGGTGCATGCCTTTAATCCCAGCACTCAGGAGGCAGAGGCAGGTGGATCTCTGTGAGTTTGAGTCCAGCCTGCTCTACAACAGGTAGTTCCAGGACAGGCTCCAAAGCTACAGAGAAACCCTCTCCCCCACCAAAAAAAAATATACCAATCCAAGTTCCCACTCCCTTTCCCCTCCCCTCCTCACACTCCCCTCCCAATCTTTCCACAGGCCCTCACACCCCAACCCCTCCAATCCTAAAAGAAGAGGGCAATGCACCCCACCCTGTGGAAAGTCCAAGGCCCTCCCTACTACATCTAGGTTGAGCAAGGTATACATCCAAACAGAATAGGATCCCAAGAAGCCAGTAAATGCAGTAGAGACAAATCCCAGTGTCAGTCTGCCCCAATTTTCAACCCCCTTCAGAGGGACTAGTCTGTTCCCATGCTCGTTCACTCCCAGTCCAGTTGGAGTTGATGAGTAACCATTAGCTCAGGCAAACTGTCTCAGTGGATGAAACCCTCATGGTCTTGAATTCCTTGCTCATACTCTCACTCCTTCCACTCTTCAACTGGATCTTGGGAGCTCAGTCCAGTGCTCCAATGTGGGTCATTGCCTCTGTTTCCATCTGTTGTTGGACGAAGGTTCTATGGTGATATTTAATATAATCATCAGTCTGACTACAGGGTAAGGCCAGTTCAAACACCCTCTCCTCTATTGCCTAGGGTCTTAGCTGGGGTCATCCTTGTGGGTTCCTGGGCATTTTTCTAGAGTCAGGTTTCTTGCTAACCCCATAAGGACTACCCCAATCAATATAACTCTTTCCTTGCTCTCATATCTTTTCTTCATCTCAACTAAACCTTTCCTTCAAGTTCTCCTCAACTCCCCCTTCTCCCCCTTCCTTCTACTCCCTGACCTCATGCTCCCAAATTTTTTGTCTGTTTCTAATTTCCAGGTAGGTCTATATATGTTTTTCTTTGGCTTAACCTTATTACTTAGCTTCTCTAGGATTATGAACTATAGGCTCCATGTCCTTTGTTTATGTCTAGAGTCCACTAATGAGTGAGTACATACCATGTTCGTTTTTTTGGGTCTGGGTTATCTCACTCAGGATAGTGTTTTCTATTTCCATCCATTTGCATGCAAAATTCAAGATGTCATTATTTTTTAGTGCTGAGTAGTACTCTAATGTGTAGATGTGCCACGCTTTCTTTATCCATTCTTCAGTTGAGGGGCATCTAAGTTGTTTCCAGATTCTGGCTCTTATAAATAATGCTGCTATGAACATAGTTGAACAAATGCTTTTGTAGTATGATTGAGCATCTTTTGGGTATATTCCCAAGAGTGGTATTGCTGGATCCGAGGTAGATTGATTCCCAGTTTTCTGAGAAACTGCCACACTGATTTCCAAAGTGGTTGCACAAGTTTGCATTCCCACCAGCAGTGGATGGGTGTTCCCCTTACTCCACATCCTCTCCAGCATAAGCCATCATTAGTATTTTTTATCTTAGCCATTCTGACAGGTGAAAGATGGTATCTCAAAGTTGTTTTGATTTGCATTTCCCTGATCGCTAAGGAAGTTGAACACGACCTTTAGTATCTTTCGGCCATTCAAACTTCTTCTGTTGAGAATTCTCTGTTCAGATCATTACCCCATTTTTTAATAGGGTGATTTAGCATTTTAATGTCTAGTTTCTTGAGTTCTTTGTATATTTTGGAGGTCAAACCTTTGTCTGATGTGGGGTTGGTGAAGATTTTTTTCCCATTCAGTAGGTTGCCTTTTTGTCTTATTGACTGTGTCCTTTGCTTTACAGAAGTTTCTCAGTTTCAGGAGGTCCCATTTATATATTATTGCTTTTATTGTCTGTGCTACAGGGGTTATATTTAGGAAGTGGTCTCCTGTGCCCATGCATTGAAAGCTACTTCCCACCTTCTCCTCCATCAGGTTCAGTGTGGTCATGTTTATATTGAGGTCTTTAATCCATTTGGACTTCACAGACCCTGAAAAAATAATAATCAACTTCATATGGAAAAAAAAAAACCCAGGATGGTCAAAACAATCCTGTATAATAAAGGAACTGCTGGAGGCATTACCATCCCTGACATCAAGCTCTATTATAGAGCTACAGTAATGAAAACAGCTTGGTACTGGCAGAAAAACAGAGACGTTGACCAATGGAATTGAATTGAAGACCTGGATATTAATCCACACACCCATGAACACCTGATTTTTGACAAAGAAGCTAAAATTATACAATGGAAAAAAGAAAGCATCTTTAACAAATGGTGCTGGCATAACTGGATGTCAACCTGTAGAAGAATGAAAATAGATCCATATCTGTCACCTTACCAGGGATTTCTAAGTTGATGTAGAACTGCCAGCATCCCTTAGAACAGAGGCCTAACCCACTGAAGCTGTCAATAGAAATCCCATTTAGGATGCGGAATGAACACGCAAGTTTCAGACTTTATTATGCATTTTTTCCAGTCTCAAAAAGGGCAAATTAAACTCTGTACAAGTTTAGAACTTCATTTCATTTTTTTCTTGACCTTTGGGGTATCAGTTGGTGTGAGACCAGGGCCCACTCTTTAATGGCTGAACGCACGTATTTATCCGGCACGTGGTGGATTCGCTGTTCTGAGAATTGCCTCAGGAAAAAAAAATACTTGCAAAAGTAGACAAAGAAGTTTATAAGCTTCTCAGTCTTTCCCATTTGTTAGGGCCATTCTTTGACCAAGCTTGGATGCCCAAGGGACCAGGATCCCAAAGGGATGCAGTTTAACCAGTGTTTGAGGGCGGTGGCCTTGGTCTAGCCTCTCAGTTGGCTGCCTTCCAGCAGCAAAGAAGCAACTGCCATAATGGGAAGCCTGGGGGAGCCTTCATGGAGGCAGGGGCAGAGGCAGCACCAGCACAGTTTTCTCTCTCCCAGTCCTGACTGGAAGAGCACTTGAGCACTTGCCCGCAGTCGTGGACCATTCATTTGTCGGGACGACGCGACGCGTGAGACAGAGAATAAGAAAAGAGAAAATGTGGGGGTAAGAAGCTGCTGATGGGATCTAAACTCTAGCCCAAGCCTCCGCTGGATTTTTTCCCCCTCGCTTTTAAGGGGGCGCGGCTGACGGCGCGGGCCCGGAATTGGTGTTCCCACGGGAGGAGGACGTGTGCCGGGCCGGGCATCCGCGCTTTCGCCACTGCGTTCTTGGTGCTGCGCCGCGGCTGCGGGAGCTGGCGGGCCAGGGCTTGTGTGAAAGGCCAGGCGGCGACGCCCCCACCCCCTTGTCTGCAACTTGCTTAAGGTCGCCCGCTATGGCCAAGGACCACAAACCGGATTGTCCTCGCGCCGCGCACCTGCGCCCGCCCTTCTGCACCCCTGCCCGCCCTTCTGCACCCCTGCCCGCCCTTCTGCACTCACTGATCCCCGCTCAGCTTCTGGACCCCGCGCGCTTGCGGAGGGAAAACTTGATCGCATTTTGGGGTGGAAAAAAAAAGTCAAAGAAAAGGGGGGAAGAGGTTTTGGGGTCGGAACCCCGCGATCGCGGCCCAATGCGCGGCCCTGAGAGAAAGTTGACCCAAGAAGCATCTTGTTCTGCGCCCGGCCCGCGCGAGACAGAGGTGTCTGTCTATCTGTCCATTCTGTCTGTCCGAGTTCGGTGATAACCGGGCTGGGAAATCCAGCCGCACAGACAGGTCGCGCGGGTCAGGGTTCTTGCCCCACCCTTCCACGGGGGACACGAAGGTTTGGTTTCTCCTGATTACCCTGCGATCACCGCCCAGCTTCCTTTTCCTCCTCTTTCCCCGCTAATTTTTCCCCTTTTTTGGAGGGGGGGGGGCGACAATCTCTTCCCTTATGGAGCTTCCTCAGGCGCCTTTTGCAAGTCCCCCCCCCCCGCGCGCTTTCTGCATCCCTTGGCCCATTCCTATGTCACCTCGGGGACACCTCCAGAAACACGCATTTGACATCACCCAAAGTACCAGGAACAAAACTAGATTAAAAAAGATTGTTCTAAATTAAGGGAAATTGAGACAAGAAATAAACACCCGTGTGTGTGTGTGTGTGTGTGTGTGTGTGTGTGTGTGTGTGTGTTGAATTCTCATTTTGGTTTTCGTAGAGGGTTGGTTGTGATGTCTTTATTGGTGTGGGGAGCCCTGGAGACTTTGTACTGGTTACCTCTGTCACATGGATTTTTGCGCAAGTTTTTAGAAAAACACTGACTGAAGAGTAGAGAGCATTTCTCAGAAAGTTTCAAGCTTTGCAAAATAGCGAACCTGCAAAACTGGCCGAGGGGGACCTCTAGTGGTTACACGCATCTTAAATTCGCCAGACAGAGAGCAAAGTTTGGTCTTTATTTATAGCTACCCAGTCCCTTTAGACTTGGAAGCAACTGGAGGACCAGAGTTAGCAGCTGGATGTGGGAACCGGTGCTGATCAGAAATAGAAAGTTTTGTGAATCAGAGAACAATGAAGTGGGGTCCTGTGATTTCCACTCTTTCTTTCTGACATTAAAAAAATAAATCCTTTTATTCTGAGTTTTGAGATTGGCATAACTCAGATAAAAAAAATGTTTTATAATTACCATAGTCTGTATCTTTCGCCATTTACTCCCCTCTAAGGAGGCATAGCAGGTAGTTTAATGTGGAACGTTAAGGAGAAATCCAACAAAACATGTGCTTAAAATTTTGCAAAAAGTGAAAAAAACTTTTTAAATTTGCCTTTTTTATGAGCAGATCATTTTGTTCTCTAGTTATGTAATCTCAGGCTAGCAAGTTATTCATTAACCTACATATATATTCATAAAATAAATATTCTCATTGTAAGAATGCAATTTTGATTAACTGAGTAAAAGGTTATTTGGGGGATGTTTTGTGTAATTTATTTATAAATATAAAACGTATATGTATATGTATAAAATGAGATACATAGCTATTTCCCAGTGTGTATACTGTAAAGAATCTTGAATTTTAAAAGTGAAAACCAGAGAAATGAAGGTTGTGTCAAACCACCCTTGTAACTGCCGCCTGTCTGTCGTTCATACGATGAGAGAGACAGGGTCCACCAAAGTAGTCTAGGCTGGTGTTGAACTTACATCTTCATGCCTCAGTATCCCAAGTGCTTGGGTAGCAGTACTCTTATTTACAATGAGGAATTTTATTGTGTGAACTTAGAATATGGGAATGATGTGAATGATTAAAATTAATTTCACCTCATGTGGAACTGGTTGACTTTATTCTAACACACAGAGTGATGTCATGTGGAATGATGCATGTTGAGTTTGAATTTAGATTACAGATGTGAAGGCTTAAGGAGAGGGTGGTGATTTCTTTTTTTTTTTTCTTCCTTCCTTTTTCTCTTCTAAAATCAATGCTAGATCCTTAGGAGATTCCTGGGGTGCACAGCAGTTGTGAAGGCAGCCAGACGGTTCTGCCTTTCACCACAGCCTCGAGGTAAGAGTCACTTGTGACCAATTGTTTTCTTATATACTAGGAATGCTGAACACTGACTACATTTGGAAATCAAGGAGAGTGTGTGCCAGGGTTAGTAGGAAACATAAAAAGCCTTAAGTTTGTGGGGACTGCTTTGGACATATGAACAATTAGACACCAAGTGTGCTTGAAAATTGAGGGAAAATGAGATTGTGCTAGGGTGTGTGTGTGTGTGTGTGTGTGTGTGTGTGTGTTGCTGTGGGTGCATAGGGAGACCAGAGATCAGCTGGAGTTGGAGTTGTTACTTGCCTTCCTGTATTCCTCTCTAGCTGCTGCTGCTTCTCCTCCTCCTC
>PVIU01015381.1:0-48548 GCA_004026605.1 Ondatra zibethicus | reverse complement strand
ATATTGGAGAAGGGAATAAGATATCTACATTATTGGAGTCATTTTAGGATTGGCAAGAGTCTTGGCTCTAGAGGGTATCACAGGTGTCCATGGGAATGTCCCCAGCTAGGTCTTTGCGCAGCAGAGGAGAGGGTGCCAGAACTAGCATTGTCCCATAGTCACACTGATGAATATCTTGATCACCACCAAAGAAATTTCGTCCAATGGATGGAGATAGAGACAGAGACCTACATTCACACCAGAGCAATGGATTGAGCTTCCAAGGTCCAGTTGAAGAGCAGAAGGTGGGAGAAGATGAGCAAGGAAGTTAGGACAGTGAGGGGCTGGACCACCCACTGAGGCAGTGTGCCTGATCTAATGGGAGCTCACCAAATCCAGCTGGACTGGGACTGAATGAGCATATGAACAAACTGGACTCTCTAAATGTGGCTGCCAATGAGGGCAGACTGAGAAGCCATCAACAATGACACTAGGACCTATCTCTTCTGCATCTATTATCTTTTTGGGAACCTAGTCGATTTGGATGCACACCTTCATAGGCTTGGATGGAGGGGGGAGGGCCTTGGACTTCCCACAGGGCAGGGCACCATGCCCTCTTTTAAGGAAGCAGCAGGAGGGAGGAGAGGGAGGACAGGGGGAGCGGGAGGGGACTGGGAGAAGGGGAGGAAATGTAAATTTTTTTGAATGGAAAAAATAAAAGAATATGGAAAAAAAAAGGAAAAAAACCCTCTTGTCTCAGCCTCTCAAGCACTGAGTTTGCAGATGCACAGCACTGTGCCCAGCTAGTCATTAGCTTTAAAGAGACTAAAAATGAAATTAGAAATAAATACCACAGAATTAACAGTTTAATGGAGCATCCTTGTTAATATTATGTGTGAATTTGCAAGCTTTGCAAATTATTTTTTTGAAACAGGCTTTTACTTTGTAACCCAGACAAGACTGAAATTCATTATGTAACCCAGATGGGTCTCAAACTTATCACAATCCTCCTGTCTCAGTTTCTTGAGTGCTTTCCTGTTCAGCTTCTGCTGGATTTTTAAGGAGTTGGAGTCTGTTTTGCAGCAGATTGATTTATGTAAGCTGCACAGTAATATTCAGCCTTGATCACTCAAACCATTTATTTAGGGTAATTACTTCTCTGAAGGATGTATGATGGATTTGGCAATTAACTCTTTTTATATAGACTCAGAAGCAAATTCACTTTATTTCATCTTAGAAAGAATGAAACCGAGAGCCTAAAAGAACTCTATGTGGTCCTAGGAAGAATTTAAAACTCAGTAATGGCTGGTTTTGACACTGTTTTATAAACCCTTTGGTAAAATTCTACTGCCTAATTTACAAATTCTTTGGACATAGGTCTGTTCTTATAGAAAACAGCTTTTAAGTCACACTGAACTCTAAGTTATTTGCCTTGGATAGTTTTCAGAGGTGTTTTCTAATACACTTATGCATCTTCTACCCTGATTTGTCCTTGAATTATACTAAGCTTCGTGTTTCTCTTCCAATCCACATTGATCTACAATAAAGCATCCAGCTTGGGCATCAAAAAAAAAAAAAAAAAAAAAAAAGAAATACTATTGTGGGGAGATTGAATCTTCCTCTAAGTTTTGAGACCTGTAGACAACACTGAACTGTCCTGGCCCTCAATGCAGCCTGTAGTCATACTTTCACAGTGCCGGGGTCCTGGAGTCATATTATGGAGGTGAGGCAGAGTGTACACCCTGTGGACGCAGAAACTGTATTGCTCATTGCTATGTTGGTTGTGCCTAGTATGCTGTTGGTGGGCAGATAATAAACACTCCACGCCTTTGTGAAGAAATGAGAATTTCATCCAAAAGCCACATTATGATTTTAGCGGAGAAATGGATGTCAGAAGCAGGCAGTGGCCTGCCCCCGGCATTCTACATTCTAAGGCAGTACTGAAGTCAGTCCCAGTTCTTGCTTTCAGAAAGCCATTCTTCCCTCCACACAGATGCTGACTTTTAAGAAACGAGCCTGGCCTTACTTCTCTCCAATTCACACTTCTTTCCCTTCACATTTCTTCATAGTCACCTCCAGCCGGCTCTGATCACTGTGTTATTTCTTTGTTTCACGGCCACACAAGCCTAGCAGCTTAAGAAGAACACATTATGTCAGCTGCTCTCTGCACCTAGTGGGTCTCTAGTCTCTTGTGGGCCTTCTCATAACAAGGTAGCCAGATTCTTCAAGGTCAGCAGGACTTTTTCCCCAGGAGAGGGGGAAAGAGAAACAGAAAAGACTATTTCCTCTTTCAGAGCTCTCTACCTCTTGCCTAACTCAAAACTGACTGAGCTGGGCCCTAAATTGCATCTCTAAAAGATCTTTGTCTAACTGTAGAAGTGACACCCTCTCTCATCCACAGTCCGTCCATGCCCAAGATTGTCCAAGGTGCTTTGCCATGAGACGGAACCCCTAGGAGTAGTCTTAGAATTCAGCTTGTCACAAACACACTGATATTTCAAGCAAGTAGGAATCTGGAAGGCAGTCAACAAAGCACTTGTCTTACATTTATTGAGAAATATACTCGTCTAGTTTGCGATTCTCCGAGCACTTTTCCTTTCTCTGAGGTGTATGTGAAGTATACTGAGTCACATATTTGCAGATAATTGGTCATAAAGGGAAGATAGCGTCCAACACTGTGAAGCCACTCTGCTTGGCTTACTTAAAACAATTGTTTGGCATTCAAACATTCTTTGCTGCCTGTTTTCCTTTATCAAAATTTCCCCATTTCTCCCTTTGTTAATGAGATATTAAAAACAATTTTTGGCTATTTAACTTTCATGCTTACTTGTTCAATGTTCTTTTTATGAAAATAAAATAAAACTTTTTAAGATGAGGTCTAACGTCACTCAGACTGACTTGCGTCTAACCTCCCCAGTCCTGCTTCCTGCTTCTCCATGACAGGGATTATACAAGTGTGGATCACTGTGCCAGGCTAAAACAACTTGTTTTTAATGGTTTGTGTGTCCATATCTGACATTCTATAGAATGGGAATGTTTTAATTTGATATTTCTTTTTGAGAGTTGTTCTTAAATTATTTCCCGGTGTGTAGCCTTATCCTCCAAGACCTTGAGATGGAAGGTCAAGGCCTTTGTGTTTCTAACCTTTGTGTCTGGTCTCGGGTTCATTTATTCAGATACAAGTTTAGAGGCCATCATATCATTCTCACTTCTACATTCTTTTTTTCCTGACGGTAGCTTTTTAATTTCTGCTTGAGGATGGATTACAGAAGAACAAATCCAAAACCAGGTTTGATGCTGTGAAAAGGAAGTCTGAAGATGGGATGGTATCTGAGACTGTGACCTTAGTCAGGAACTGAGCCCAGTCATCAGCACAAAACAGGATGCCCCTGACCCTGAGTGGTGCTGTTGAGTGGCTTCCATCTCCAGTCATGCCCTCAGCCACTCTAGTTCCTTGGGTGACTGTAGCAGTAACTAAGTTTCTCATTAACTATTTGGAAATGGAGTCCTTGTGACCAGGAATTTTAGAGAATGGACCAGAAAAACCAAGGAGTCCTCATATAACCTCCTTATCCCAGGCCTGGTTTCTTGTTTTCTCTTGCAGTGGCTGCTGATGTTGGGTTAATCCTGCTTTTTAGTTTTGAGAACAACCATGAGCTTTGCTTTCTCAGTGTACTGTGGACTCTGGTTAGTCAGGCCAGCCTATGGTTTGCTACTTTCCTCAGTGTTGCCTACTTTAGAAAAATCACGACCTTCAAATGCCCTGCCTACTTGTGATTGAAGCAGAAGTCCTATAGCTTGAGTCTCTGGTGCCTACTGGGGCACTCTGTAATGACTTTTCTGCTTAGCGTCACCAATGCCCAATGGAACAGCAGCATTCCATTCTGTATTTCATCTCACCGCAGGAAGTTGGTTGCCTTTCAGTTTATTTCTTGTTTCTTCTGTGATGTTGATTGTCTGTGTAGACACAACAGGAAGATGAATGTCCATATGACATGATCAGGTACAGGCCGTCACCACTGCCCTGAAGCCCTTGGTCTATTTTCCTGTCCTTCACCTGGTTTATAAAGTGACTATCCCCTTCTCTGTCTCTTCCAAGTATTCTCCCGCTGATCTTCCCAGGGTCATAGTCTCTGACACATTCACAGCCACCTACCATTCTCTCCATTCTATCCATCTGAGCATGTGGCTCCCTAGGGGGAACCCTCTCAGAGAAGCTTGCAGAAGACAGTATGTGTTAAGAGAACTTGGGGCCCAGGATCTGGAGGGAGATGGGAAGGTCAGGATATGTTTGGAGACCTTCTTTTGCTGGCTCTCTATAAGAAAGTTGGGTTTTATATTTTTTAAAATATTCTCTACTTTGACACCAATTTAATGAATACAAACTAACATTGTTTCTCTTCTTACAATGTATAGTAAAATATTTTAATGCATTATATAGATGAAGACGGGTTTTATGTTTGGTAGGAGTGTTATAATGTACAATAGTGTTCCCTCTCTATATAGCAAATAATTCATTTTTTGCATTATATGTACACATTGTATTTTCTTATCATAAAAATAAATGTTATCATTACTTTTATGAACTTTCAACTATCTATCAATGTTCATAATTTTGGATAAGCTTTATTTAAGGAGTTATCAAATTTCCCATTTATTCACCTTAGTAAATCTAATTGAAATACTAAAACATTTAAGTTCTGAAAAATTCTTTGAGCTCTAGTCTTACCTTTTATTCTGAAAGTCAGTTAACTGCTGTGATCCATGTTAATCTGTAAGGCTTAGGACCTGCATGGGCAAAATGGACACTGGGAACACTTACTTCTGCTCTCAAAAGAGCAAAGCTCATGGAAGAAGTCATGCCTTCACCTTCTTGGTCCACCCTAGGCTCTCCTTAGCCACAGTTGGAACTTTGGTACCAGAATTTTGTGTTTTTTGTTTGGAGAGCATTTGGAATGTCAAACCCACAGCAACACTTATTTTTTTTTTCTGTGACGCTAGAGACTGGAACACCTCATAGCCCATAATAAACTGGTATTTTGAAGATGGTTTATCAGCCTCACTCGTTAATCTTAAAGTTCCTATTTGTGCTGTAGATTAAGGACTCGGGCTCAGACAGGGACAGTGCTTGTCTAAGTTTTCACAGAGAGCCTGTGTCAGTGCTGGAGCCCGTACTCTCCCCGACTCTTGGTCTAGCTCTCTTTTCTTGATGCCATGCCAGCCTCCTCAAGCACCAGCCTCACCTCCATTCTGTAAAGCACATCCCCTCTCTATGACCTACACTTCCTCAACTTTCTTTTTCACTTTTGTTTGTACTTGTTTCTGTCTTTAGATCACTTCTTGGGGATCTGGAATCCAAAGGGTAATACTTGATACCACTAAATGTTTTCGTACTTACCAAGTCATGCCAATCTACTTTCATAATCTACTCTCTCTGTCATTCTCTTTCTCTTACCCAAAGCTTCAAATTGTTTCATGCTATTCACATGTGGATGCTAGGTACTATTCAAGGGAAGGCTGGCTCTGATGGTATTACTGGGAGCTATTTGGCATCAGATATCATCTTTTGTGTTTTGGACATGGTAACATCATTTTTTTAAAAAATAAAAGGGCACTTCTTTATGGTGGTATTTTTAGCTATAGGATGAGTGTCTATCATACTAGTCCTTTTAAAAATAGATGTCATTTGCTATAATCATGCTAACATTATATCCACATATATACCATTATTTTAATACCAACTGCATGCTGATAATTAATTCTATCCTTACTTTATAGGTGACAAAACTGGTGTCATGATTCACCCAAGACATCGTTAGTTGGTAAACAATACAGATGAAACAGTTCAGTTTCTTTTTGATTCTAGTTTTGTTCTCTTGACATCCTGTACGTTGATGTGGAATTTCCCTCTGTATGCTGTGAATACTGACTAATAAAGAAGCTTCTTTGGGCCTATTACAGCACAGAATAGGACAAGGTAGGAATTCCAAACAGACAGAGGAGGAGAGAATAGGCGGAGTCAATGACATGCCATGTAGCTGCTGGAGGAGAAAGAAGTCCGTGTGCTGGTACAAGTGTCTACTGATGAGCCTATTACATGAGCTTCATGGTAAAATATAAAATAATAGGAATGGATTAATTTAAAATATAAGAGCTAGGCAGTAAAAGGTATGAGCTAATAGGCTAAGCAGTGTTGTAATAATACAGTTTCTGTGTGATTATTTTGGGTCTGGGTGGCCAGGAAGCAAACGAGCAGCTTCCGCCAACAATCTGATGCCAATGTGGTGACTATGTCCACATAAAACCTGAGAGACTAGACACAAAACAGAATTTAGTGCAGCTTCTTGATTAGTCACAATTTTTTTTCCACATGGGCTCTCTTTGCTGGTGGTGAGCAGGAGTGCCACACCTCCTTGAAGAGAGGTCTTCCCGACTGGCTTCTTTAGGAGGTGGCTTCCTGGTTCACCAGCACAAACAGCTCTGACTCCTTCAGGAGACAGAACATTTGAATGGGGTTTGTGGGCAGCATGCTGCAAGTTACTTGGTGGCAGCATGAGCCAACTGCTTACCAGAGTTGAGGGTGTGAACAGTCCCAGAGCTGGCAGTGAATTACCTCCACTATGTTAAAAGGCTGAGAGAAGCAGAGCAAGTATCCAGTGCTGCGGTGATCACACTGCTTACCATTTTAAAATGTGTTTTGTCAGAAAAGGATTTCAGATAAATGATAGGACAGATTCAGACATAAAGACCTCTAAATGAGACATAGTGTGTTTAAAAGAAATGTATGTGGGATTAGGAGAGAGAAAAATAGAATAGAGAGTTATAAAAAGAAATAAATAGGTTTTTTTTTAAAGTAAAGTCTTTAAAGAGTCAGATTACAGGTAGTCATAGATTAAAGGAGCAAAGAAAAATAAGCCACATAGAGGAGTATACACAGAGAATCTGGATTATGTATATTATTGTGTTTTCTTTGAATTTTTTTGACTGTGAATACAGAGAGATAGTTCATTGTATAGGCTGCTAAGCTAAACCAACATATATACTTTAAAGTATCTTGACTTCAAAATTTGGGTCTAAGGATATGTTGCTTTGGAAAAGAGGTTCTTTTCTTTCTTTCCACAGAGGATGAGAACCTGTGGATTCTTTCCACATGGATGTGGTTTGATGGAACAAGACCCCCTGAAAGGTCTCTGTAAACCCCTAAAATTATTTTGTACAACAAAAAGAAGGAAGCAGTTTGGAGAGAACTACACCCAAATTCCCAAATATTATTTATAAATGTTTGTTTACATTTAAAGGGGAATATCATATAGAGATCAATACTTTGCAGTGGTATAGATCTTGTTTATTGATACAAATTTAAGGTCAATTTTATTATATGTATATTTCTGCTCTTGATTAAGGAATTGTGTTTGTGCAGTTAATTTAAAAATGTAATGTATAATTAAGAAATATAGGTTAACAGATAGGCATCCATAATAGTCAAGCTTGTAGTCATGTTAGATTTTCTAGATGTACAGAGATATAATTCAGATATATAGTTATTTTTCAAATCTTTCAAAGACTAACAGAATATGGCATTAAAAATATTTAAGAACTTAGGACTTTTCATGACAATGAAACTCATCTGCTCCTGGCAGCACCAATCTACTTCAAGCAGATGATGGGCATTTAAGAGGCTTCTTATGGAGTTTGCTAACCATTTGGGCAAGAAACTGCTCTTGCCTGGACTGCTTGATGTTATGCTGTATGAACTGGACATCTGGGACCCACAGAAAAATGACTGCTGAACTTGCCTAAAGGTGAGATGATCTTTTGGAGTTCCTGCTTCATGAAAGAGTCTGTCATATATTCTGCAGGACACAGAAGAAAGTGACTGACAATCTGCCAATATAGGTGGAAATGTTTTTGAAATTTCCTGCTTCATGGAAATGTCTGCTGGATACTATGGGCCTAAAGGCTGAAGATGGATGCCTCAATGTTACAGAAGAACTTTGGGTGACTATCTAGACAGTGAGATGTCTCTGTAAATTCTAGAGTTTTGGAAGTTGCTCACAATGCACTTCTTGTTAACTTAGGTAATGTTATATCCTTCTGGAGTCATTGATGGAGTTGAATAGATAGTTATAACTATAGTTTTCCTTAGTTATGATAAAAGATAAAGTAGATATAAATATTGTAACTATAATTCTTGCTTGATAACTGTTTTGTTGTATATAATCTTGCTAAGTTAAAGTTAGAACTTTCCTTTTTATTTAGACAGAAAAGGGGAGGTTATGTGGGATTCTTCTCTTTATGCTGTGAATACCATTGGTTAATAAAGAAGTTCCTTTGGGCCTATTGCAGTGCAGAATAGGACAAGGTAGGAATTCCAATCAGATAGAGGAGGAGAGAAAGGGCAGAGTCAATAAAACACCATGTAGCCACAGGAGGAGAAAGATGCCTGTGCGCCAGTACCAGTAAACCACGAGCCTCGTGGTAAAATATAAAATAATAGGAATGGGTTAATTTAAGATGTAAGTGCTATCCAATAAGAAGCGTGATCTAATAGGCCAAGCAGTGTTATAATAATACAGTTTCTGTGTGATTAGTTTGGGTCTAGGTGGCTGGGAAACAAACGAGCAGCCTCCGTCAACAGTAGGTCATTTTGTACACACAAAACATCACACCAGGTGGAACTGAATAGAAGACCCAGATATCAATCCACATATCTTTGAACAACTGATCTCTGATAAAGAAGCAAAAAAAATCAAATGGAAAAAAGAAAGCATATTTAACAAGTGGTGCTGTCATAACTGGATATCAACATGTAGAAGAATGACAATAGACCCATATCTATCACCATGCACAAAACTCAAGTCCAGATGGATCAAAGACCTCAACATAAAGCCAGCCACACTGAACCTTATAGAAGAGAAAGTGAGAAGTACACTTGAACACATTGGCACAGGGAACCACTGAGAGAAACAATTAATAAATGGAACCTCCTGAAACTGAAAAGCTTCTGTAAAGCAAAGGACATGGCCAACAAGACAAAATGACAGCCTACAGAATGGGAAAACATCTTCACTAACCCCACAACAGACAGAGGTCTGATCTCCAAAATATACAAAGAACTCAAGAAATTTGGACACCAAAAGATCACATAATCCAATAAAAAAAATGGAGTGCAGACCTAAACAGAGAACTCTCAACAGAGGAATCTAAAATGGCTGAAAGACACTTAAAGAAATGTTTAACATCCTTAGTCATCAGAGAAATGCAAATCAAAACAATTCTGAGATTCTATCTTACACCTGTAAGAATGGCCAAGATCAAAAACACTGATGACAACTTATGCTGGAGAGGTTGTGGGGAAAAGGGAACACTTCTGCATTGCTGGTGGGAATGCAAGCTGGTACAACCCCTTTGGATGTCAGTGTGGTGATTTCTCAGAAAATTAGAAAACAACCTTCCTCAAGACCCAGTAATACTACTTTTGGGTATATATTCAAAGGATGCTCAATTGTGCCACAAGGACATGTGCTCAGCTATGTTCATAGCAGCTTTGTTTGTCATAGCCAGAACCTGGAAACAACTTAAATGCCCCTCGATGGAAGAACAGATTAGGAAAATGTGGTACATTTACACAATGGAGTACTACACAGCAGAAAAAAGTAATGACATCTTGAATTTTGCAGGAAAATGGATGGAGCTAGAAAACATAATTTTGAATGAGGTAACCCAGACACAGAAAGACAATTATCACATGTACTCACTCATAGGTGGTTTTAAAACATAAAACAAAGAAAGCCAGGCTGCAAACCACAATCCCAGAAAACTTAGACAACAATGAGGACACTAAGAGAGACTTACATAGATCTAATCTACATGGGAAGTAGAAAGTAGAAAAAGACAAGATCTCCTGAGTAAATTGGGAACATGGGGACTTTGGGGGAGGAGAGAGGCAGGGAGGGGAGCAGAGAAAAATGTAGAGCTCAATAAATATCAATAAAATAAACAAAAAGGAAAAAATCATCACATTAGGATTATCCTGTGAAATGATTAAGCACTTTAATACTTTCAAACACACGAAGTACCAATTTATATTTCAAATTTAATAATGTTTTATGATTTATAATTAAGTGCAAGTTTCTTCCATGATCCCAATTTACATGATTTAATTTTCTTTAATGACAAGAAAGAGTCAAGATGTAAAACCAAACTAATGACCACTATTGCATAAATATGCAAAGTGCAACAGAAGTTTGCAATGGAATATTATTCAACTATATATATATACATATATATGTGTACATATATCTCCAACAATTGCTAAAGAAGATTGGAAAATGTTCTAATAGGCTAGATACAGAATGACAGATGATCCTCTGACATATGGAATCTGAAAGATAAACCCAGAGAAGCAGAGTAAAACATTGGTTGTCAGGAGATGGGAAAGTGGGGAAAATGAAGAGATACTTAGCAAGGGCTATAAAGTCTCAGGAAGACTGGTTAGGTTCTGCAGGTCTAACTGATGTACAGCATGGGGCCTACAGTTAGTACTCTATTACACACTTGAAATGTGCTAGGGGAATAGAGTTTGTTTTTCTTGGTACTAAAGAGAGGGAGGGGGGATACAGAGGAAAACATGTGAAGCGATGTTAAGTTAATTCACTTCATTGTGCCAGTCATTTCATGAATGTACATAAATAAAATATAAAGCTTTTAATTTGCCAATTATAGCTCAATTAAATTATATTCTTTCCCATGCACCTTTTGGGATTTGACTTCCTTACCTTTCTATGCATAATTTAATTTGTGACAGGTGTAAGGCTGCTTTGTGTTTTAGCAAGAATACAAATCTGGAGGCAAATCTCGGTTCTTGAATTGAATCCTATGTAATTACATCTTTTGTAGTTTGCATTTTCAGAATTGTAGCTGATGTGTGTGTATGTGTGTATGGCATGTGTGTGTGTGTGTGTGTGTGTGTGTGTGTGTGTGTGTATGTGTGTATGTGTGTACTTGTGTGTGTGACCTTACCTTCAATTATGTGCTGTGCTTTGATGTGGAATCAATTTAGAGTAGATGTTTGAATTGATAGAATGTAATACATGAGCATGACTAAACACAGCTCAAACAATACAGAAAGAAAATGCACATTCATAATCATTAGCTCCCATCTTACATACAACCAATCACATTTTCAGACATTTTACTTTTCTTGTGATTACTTTCACTACCTAGATGATAATAATCAATATCTATTTGATTAGCAGAGAGATCAGTGTTGTATTCTTCCTAAAACACAAAGCAGTCTCACATTTGTCATAGTCTAAATAACTGAGTACCCACTTTTGAATTCTATTCATTAGGTGGTATTATCTCATTTAACCCTAAATTTATTTCTTTCTATTAAATCTGATTAGTTACATTTTGTTACAGAATTAACTACTCATTGCATCCTGACAAAAAAAAAATCTAGTTTCATTCTGTCAATGTCCTAGGACCTTGAGTGAGAGCAAACAAAAAAAGTAATGGATGAATTTGTTTAATGGAGAATATTTCAGGCAGGGTAGCTTTCAGGCTGCGACACTGTTGCTTCTTTTACATTGAGGGAAAAAGAGAGGAGAGGAGAGGAAAAGAGAGAGAGAGAGAGAGAGAGAGAGAGAGAGAGAGAGAGAGAGAGAGAACAGCAAGAGAAACAGAATAAAACATGCAGTTTGGTGAGGAAAGGAAGGTTTGAGTGAGTTTAAAATTAAAGATAAGGTAGGTATGGAGAAAGCAGTAGTAGCTGTTGAAGACATTAGCACCATTAGAAAAGAAATTTAGAGCCCAAATCATACATAAACAAGATGTGAAAATGACAGACTCATGTAAATATAAAAGATGTTAGACATATGGCCAGGTTGTTAGAATAGAATGCAACACTGAATAAAGATGATAATATACTGTAATCAAGTTGTTTATTGTAAGAATCTGGAAATTGCTTAACCTTCTTAAGCACTGTGTGGATTGGATAGGGAGCCCCTCCCTCCTGTCTCTGTTCTTATGAGATTGATGTATTAAAGACACATTCCTAAGTGCAATGTGAGGGGTGAGGTGTTTAGATAGTGCCTGGGACACGAGGACTCTGCATTTATCCATGTTGGAGTTATAATTTGACGGCTTTATTGGAAGGGTTCTGGTCACTTTTGGAGGTGAGGTTTAGTTGAAGTACATTACTGATGATGTGTTCTTGGTGATTATATCTTGGTTTAGGTCCTCGCTCGATTTTCCTCCAGTGCTTATAAGGTAAGCAGCTTCCCTTTACTATACCTTTCCGCCACGATGTTTCAGTTTTACCCTCGGCCCACAGCAGTGGACTCACTGACCGTGGATTGAAACCTCCAAAAATAAATCTTTTCTCCTTTAAAGTAATTATTTCAGGTGGTTCTAGTATTATAATAAAAGATTAACATAACTAATATTCATCCCAGCAACACAGATAAAAATAAAACAAGACAAAAACCAAGAGAAATAGGGAGTATGACAAGATCTGTTAAATAGAATAATATAAGTAATGATGAATTTCCTTAATGAAAAGTATAAGATTAATTGGGTTTCTTAGTGATTCTGCCAAATATTGATAAGATTAATAACAACCTTTTCTAAAATCCACTTAAGAAGTAAAGGGGGAAGGAAAACTTTTCCATTCATGCAATGAGGTCAATTTCACCCTTAAAAAAAAAATCAGACCAAGACATTACAAAACAAAACTACATATCAACAATGCACATAAATACAGAGAGAAAAATAGTCAACAGAATACTAGAAAACTGAATTCAGCAACATGTATAACAACCAGGTACCACACATAGCAATACTTTTTCTGCTGATAAAAGGCTATTTCCATTTGAAAGTCCTTAAAGTTAGTATGCTATATTAATAGAACATAAGGCACATCCTTATGATCATCTCAGTAGATGAGAACACTTGGGGCTTTTGAATGGCCAGGATTTCTCACAGTTGTTGCCACTGGCCTAAAGCTTCACTGTTTCCTCCTCCTCTCTTTCCCTGGGCTTTTCCTCTGCAGCATGCTGGTATCCATGCAGCCATGAGATGAGTCTTAGTGGTACTTGAGACCTTAGCCATGAAACAGGAGCCATGATGAGATGAGATGCTGAGAGGCCATGGTAGGAAGGTAGCGAAAGGGCAAAGGGCTTCTGTTCTATAGCTATTTGCTTGCTTGGTACCCTCTGGCACATGTCAATATTAGTATGAAAGAATTAACCATTATCTGACTTTTTGTGGATAACATTCTCTGCTGCAAATGGCAGGGTTGGCCTATATGATATATGATATAGGTTGGTCTATCTATCACCCTTTGATATAGACAGTATATGATTCCTGTACCTGGACAGAACAGGGAGCCTCCTTTGCTATGAAATCCCTCCTCTGCTAATGAAAAGGTCCTGCTTTACCTGCTAAAGATCACCAGTGTAAGCCAAATGGCGGGAAGAAAAATGGCACTCCTGAAGACATGGTAAAGAAGGGATGGAATGAGTAGTATATTTATAAACCCTAAAGCTTCCATCTCCTTGGGTAGGTGCTCATAGGCCCTGCTTGAACCAAGCCATTTCTGACTTCTCCCCTAGGAAGCATACATTTCCAGCTCCCTCTATTCATTTGCCTTCTGTGGTTAGCTGCCAAAAAGATTGCAAGCCTGTCTTGAAACTTCCCTCAGGCATAGTTTCTCTTTTCTGTGAGTTTAATGAACTGTCCTGAGTTTTCCTACTGGGTCACCTCTTTTTTTATGAATCACCCCTGAATCCATAGCACTGCAATGGATTGCGCCATATATTTGCACTCAAAGCACAGGATTTAAAGTCTGATGCTTCACATCTCATTCCATTCCAAGCTTTGGTATCTACCAGTTAATGTTTTAGCCTCAAAATTTGATTTTTAAAGGGAGATAAAAGGCAACTTCAAAGGTTTTTATGAACTTTACACATGATAGAGAGCAGAACCAAGAATAAGGTAATGACAGATTCCTTCTTCCCATCGTGATGTGGTGTGGACATAAAGACACACGCTCCCAGTGTGCTGCATCCCAGACTTTCTGCCTGGAGAGTTTATTTGAGTTTAGGGAATGTGTGAATTGCTTTAGTCAATGGCAGAGACAATGGGTTGCAGACGGAAAAGCAGGGCATCATTTCAACTTTTCCTTAATGGTCTTTTCAATCCATGGTATATATGTGTAAAGATTGGTGTAGATGCCAACGTCCCCACCCATGAAGTGTCCAACTTCAATTCCCTGGAGCTTCCCTTTACAAATGACAGTAGCTACAGCCACCTCCTGCCAGAGATGAGAGGGAAGGGAGGGAGAGAGAAAAAAAACTAAATTTAAAACAATGCTTGTTTTCATAGCTTTTCTTTGTCTCTATGATAATTAACATCAGCAATATGTTATTAACTAGGGATACATGATGCTCTTTAATAAATAAAGATCCTTTGTAGGCAGACTGTGCTGGAAAAATGCAGGTATCATTGCAATAACCTTACCATATTCTCACAAATTATTTGGAAATTAAGACGTATTGTGGTTAAATAGTTACCTGGACACTTACAAGTAAATAAAATCTAAATTTAGACAAAAAGATTACCCCAAAAATTCGGCTGAATACTTTCACAAATTTCACACATAAGGAGTTTCTGTGGCTGCTTCCTTGTTGAGTTTTCTGGCAGTCTTTGTCAGTCATCACCGGAGCCTCAAGATTTTGCCTTAAGTCAGGGTGCCTGCCTGAGGGAGAAACAACACCCGGCTCAGTTCAAGAGTTACTTGTCCCTCATCCTCACCTCCTGTACTTCAGCGGATACTATTTGGAGTATGCCTAAAGAGAAGAAGGAAGGAGCAAAAGGAACAAAGTTGTGCTTTCATGAGAGTTAGTCCTGTCGATTAGCCTCACTTTACAAATGAAATGGTACACAGAGTAGCATTCTGCCAATGGGGAATCGTGCTTTGTGCTGTGGACCGTGGGGTTCTTTCTACTCTGTATCTACAAGTGATCTGGTTCAGATTCTCCACGATGTTTTTGACATGTGAAATGAACATGGGGAACTAGAAACACTGTGTCCTTAGTCTTAATGTAATTGTGCCTGTGACAATAAGGTCTCTGTGCCATCAGATGGCCTACGGGATTCAGCTGCCAAAGTCCTGCAGAGGCAATGAAGGTTCAATTGAAACCCCGACAATAGAGAAGTATTGGGCTTCTAGACAGGTTTCTTTTTCTAGACCACTCCTATAGCGTCACCATTGGCTCTGAGGACATGTATGTTCCTCAGGTGAAACCAATGGCTTTACGTGCTGCGGAAGGTGCACTTACCAATGTTCTCTTGACTCCAGTCCAAACCTGAAAGTGTACAGACAGTGCCCGGCCGGACATTGGTGGTGGCGATGGGAAGGACCTGGACTTTGTGGTTGAAGGTGGCAGGCTTAGCTAGTCTAATGAGCATGAGATCATCCTGCGGGGCAGTGTGGCTGAAGTTCCAGTAGCGGATGATCTGGATGGGATGAATTGTCTGCTCTGTCCCATCTCTGACTCTGCTCTTGAAATTTCCCAACATCACCCTCAGATTTCTGGAGGAAGAAGGGGTTGGAAGGAACCACTGTTACTATCACAACCACTACCATCTTGATCATACCGTCATCACTCACCATCATTGTTATTTTGGGCATGAGATGCACGGTGCAAGATACCCGTGACAAATGCTGTATCTGGGTTATCTTTTACTCACGGTAATTTAATTCCCATTTTATCAATGAAGTACTGGGAGCACATGGTAGCAATTTATGTGTGATCAGAGTAAACAGTGGAGTCCTTAAGTACTGTTTTTTTTGTTTTTGTTTTTGTTTTTTGATTTTTGTTTTTTAATATAGTGCCCTGGAAAGAAAAAAATGGATGTAAAAGTTTGTATTGGATCCTCTTCAGGCCTCATTTATCCAACCAGGTAATTTCCACCTTAGTGGACACATGAGAATGAAATGACAGAGGTTAGCAAGCCCACCAACAACCTTATTTCCCCCCCTTTTTGAAGATTTGGACGGTGATATGTCTTAAATCAATGAGCTTTCTTCTCTGGCTTCTGGTCAATGGGAAATGTGGGAAAGTGGAGGGGGAAGGGTGTTGTTGAAGTGTTTGTCTTCCCAGATCCTCCCCAGGATCATTGGCACAGACTTTTTATGTCTTTTGGCAAAGGTTACTGTTCCTATTAGAGAGCATCTTCTTGCAGGGACCCCTGTTATTCTGTTGAAACCATTCTTTCCTTTTAGGCAAAAGGATGGTCACTGTATTTCCTTAATACCTCTTCTGTGGGACAATGAACCACTTCTTTACAATGAGTTTCTTTAAAAAAAATCTCTTCTCAATTTACTCAGTTTACAAATTTGAGTTACCCACTGAGCCCCTAATTGATTAAATGTAATTACTTTCAGTAAGAAATACTAATGGGGCACCGGGGTGGGGGGTGGGAGGAAACGACAGCATGAAGACGAGTCTTTCAACAGCAACACGGAGTATACATGGTGACGTGTGTTCTACAGGAACTCCAGCAGCATCCTGCTAGAGCGCGTCCTACTACATGCTAGTAGCCCTGTTTCCTGATTGTGAAAACCCAAGATACCTTCAGACTTTTCTATATCCTAGGGGAAAGTTGTCCCTACTTGAGACTCACTGATCCAGGATGAGTAGAAATCTTTTGGAGAGGGGATGCTCAGTACTCACGGTAAATAGCAGTGAGATGGAGCCAGTACCCAGCTGGCCTTGATGAGGACACCCACACAGGGGTTGAAGTTAGACTTGAGGTAGGCTATATAAGGAGCATAGTCCTCTTTCTGCACAACTGAGCGAGTGAAGAAAACTGTCCCTGAGAAAGCAATAACATGTAAGCATCAGAGTAAATAAGACTTTCACATCTTCCCAACAGAAAAGGGATGTGTGTAATTTTAAAGAAGTAATCAATTGGCTGGAGATCATTTTTCTAATAAAGATGTAAATTAAAGTGACATACTTAATAAGACACAGTAATGATAATATATTTATATTTTTTCTAATAAAAGACATAATAAGAAAGATTTACTACTTATAAATTCATTTTATTTTCTGGGAAAGCAATTTAGAAATAAGGATTAAGAATTGTAACTTGTTCATAACTTGTGACTTGAGAATTCCAACAATAGGAATTCATTTTAAAGACATAATCAGATGTAGGCAAAGATGCTTAATAAGTACACTCATCTTTAGCAATACTTATAATAATTGAATATTGGAAGGATAAATATCTAATATATATTGTTCAATACTGAGAAAAAGAAACACGTAAGCAAGTAGAACACATCAAAACTGATAGTAGTGACATTTGAATTAAAAATTATATGTACTTATGCTACAATTGTATTCAGTGGTACACATACAATTTCAGTTGTCTAAAAACAAAACCAAAAAGAATTAAATGCAGAAAAAAAATCGAAGTAAATTCAGTATGAGTTGACTGAGAAGTGCAATTATCAATGATTTTTCCTACCTGTAAAATTTCCAAATTTTATAATACAAACACATTGTTTTTAATGAAATGTTATAAAAATTAGCAGTGGAGTATAAAAGAGAGGACGGCTGACTCTGGTGCTCTTTTCTTGGCTCTTACTGGTACTTCTGCTGACCCTCCCACATCTGGGCCTGTACCTCATCACATCTCTTTGTGACCACACTTCATAACTTCAAAGTAAAGAGGATAGGTTATTAATAAGGGCAAGAGATTTTGAGCTCTATATTAGGTGCTGGATTAATTAACTTGCCCAGTCTCAACCCAGCCAGTATATGACATGGTCATGGTAATTAGGGAGTGGTGGGAAATTCTTCAAAGTTCATGGAAGCAGTGACTGCAGAAGGAGGGACCATAGTACCAAGCCTTTTGTTCCTGCCTTTACCATATTCTCTGCACGCCAAAGTTATGGGAAAAAGAGGAGATCAGAAGTCAAACAGGATTCTTTGTTCTTGTGATCGTACCTTTTCCAGAGGGTAGTGAGGCCCATAGTTCACAATAACCCAGAGGAACACTCACTGTTGAGGATTCCCCAAGGCAGGTATGTCCCATAACCTGTCCAAAAGCTTACCACTTAGAAGAGACTGCCTGCGCTAAGCCTTTGGGTAGAGTCTAAATGCAGAGACCCCAGTCTACTCACAGTATTTCTTGATGCCAGCCACACATTCACTTTGCCTCACCCCGTTTGACATCAACTCAGACTCTAATGGACAGAGTAGAAAGTCTTAAGTACGTACCAGCTAGGATGGCCAAATAAAAAGCAAGTTTCATGATGGTGCAGCTCTTTCCTTGTGAGGCGTAAAAAGATCAGCAGAGACTGGAATTGCCTGCCCACTTGTCTCCTCGGGGATGTCTACCAGACCCAGCAGATATGGCTAGGTAGGGGCACTTGGTGGGATCAGGCAAGAGCTCTAAGCATAAACAGTTGATGGAGATGGCTCCAGGAAGGGAGAAGAATCAGGAGACAATACTTCTATTAGGACTTTTCAGGAAAGGTTTAATAGACTTCTAAGTCCACATCCCCCTTTGTGCTACTCTTCTAAAAGCTCCTCAGACTATAGTTAGTTCAACTGTCTGTAAAGAGGAGCTTCAGGTTCAAGACTTATCTTTCTTACAGAGGTTCCAAGGATAGCTGTGAGGAACAGGATTCTCTACCTTTGCTCAGGGAAAGCACGTCCTGAATGATTTGCTCTGAACCCTCAAATGGTCACTTAATGCTTCCCTCAGCCCCTCCCATCTTTGTTACATCTGGTCACTGTTTCATCACTCAGCCATTATCACCAGCTGGGTCTTTTTGTCCTGATCACTATCACTGAGCTAAGAAAATGAAATGAAAGCTTACATGGGACAGTTAATTATCTTTGTCACTTGGAAATCGGTATACATTCTAGATGACATTGAATCTAAGATGATTGATGACAATTCAGAAGACAGCCTATTTTAAGCAACTTCTGCATAGTGAAATAAGGAAATAGTTTTTCAACTAACAACATGACCATGGTCAACCTTAGATACCAGGGAGCATTCCCTCAAAGAAAACAAACATCACCATTGTCGGATCACATTCCTTGAACACTTTGTGAACCCTCGACACAGAGCTAAGTGTTCTCTCCCTTTCCAAGCACCTGAGTCCCTGCCCTACTCCTTTACCACCTCTTTGTTTTGTTCTTGTTTAAATTGAAAAATATTTTCATACAGTCATCTTGATCATGTTTTTCTCTTCCCTTAATTCCTCTTAGATCTTATCCACCCCTACCCACCTAACTTCTTATTTTTTTCTCTTACTTTAAAAATAGAACAAAACCATAAACAAACCAAAATCAAGAAACACCTGATACAAACCTTCCCCTTCCTACAAAAATGGAAGCAAAAATATAGAAAATAGAAGTAAAAAGACCAATAAGACAAAAAATGTTCCCCCAAAGCAAAGTGAGACAAAAAGTCTACAAAAATATCATTGAGTTCATTTTCTCTTGGACAACTCCTTCTGGATATGGACCTACTCTGAAGTGTGACTAATATACCCAGTAAGACTCCCTTGGAGAAAACTAACTTTTCTTTTGCCTGCACCTAGCTTCTTGGTTAGAGATGGGAACCCGTCACTGGGACCCTCGTCTTGTGTGTGCTGCTATAGTCATTGTGGATTCATATGTACATATGTCCTGTTGTGTCTCCTGGGAGTCATCAGTCTCTCTGGATCTTAGACTCTCTCTGCCTCCTCTTCTGCAAGGCTCCCTGAGCCTTGAGGGGGGTGCCTGGGTGAAAATATCCCATTTAGGACTCCAAGGTCTTGCACTCAGGGCACATTGTTTAGTTGTGGGTCTCTGTCTTAGTTCTCATCTATGACAAGTAGAAACTTCTCTGATGGTGACTGAGTGAGGCACTTATCTGAGTGTCAGCCTGGTGTGGCCAGGGGAGGTCCACAGATTTGAGTATACTTGCAAGTGAATCTCTTTCTGCATCTCTTCTCACTCCTTAATATAACAAATACCAATCAATCTGTCTCTCTGTCTGTCTGTCTGCATATATGTATGTGTGTGCCTACCTACTTTTCAGGAAATTTATCTTATGACTAACTTTTAGAATGTTTGACTGTATTTCTAACCATCCTGTGTTCCATGTTGGATTAGCTCTTTCTCTATGAGGTGCAGAAGATTATCAGCAGTTGGAGCCATCAGCCCATTTGGCTCTTCAGGGATGTCTACCAATGTCAGTAGACAGTGTAACTCAGTGGGATTGGAAAACAGCTCTGAATATAAGCAGTGGAAAGAGATTTCTGCTGTGGGATAATGTTCTTGTGCACTGTAAAGATTTGTCACTCATGTTGATGTAACAAAATGCAGGCAGCAAGGTGTCTCTGTCATTTCTAGAGTTTTGGGAGTTGCTTACAATGAACTTATTGTTTACTTAGGTAATATTATATCTTTCTGGAGTCTTTGATGGAGTTGAAGGATTTACAGCTATAGTTATAGTTTTCCTTAGTTATGATAAAAGATAAAGTAGATATAAATATTGTAAATGTAATCATTGCTTGATACCTGTTTTGTTATATGTAATTTTACTAGGTTAAAGATAAAGCCTTCCTTTTTTTATTTAAACATAAAAGAGGAGGTTATGTGGGCTTTCCCTCTGTATGTTGGGAATACCATTGGTTAATAAAGGAACTGTCTTGGTGGGGAAAACTGAACTGAATGCTGGGAGGAAGAAGGCAGAGTCAGGGAGAAGCCATGTAGCCCCACTGGATACAGACACTCAGAACTTTACCCAATAAGCCACAGCCTCATGGCGATACATAGATTACTAGAAATGGGTTAAATTAATATGTAAGAGTTAGCCAATAAGAAGTTAGAGCTAATAGACCAAGCAGTGTTTTAAATAATATGGTTTCTGAATGGTTATTTCGCGGCTAAGCTGCTAAGCAGCCGGGAAATGAACAAGCGGCCTCCCTCCAACAGTAGTAGACCATTGAAGTTCAGATTCTTAATGTCCCCCAAAAGTTCATGTGTTAGAGGTGTGGTCACCATCTTGGCATTTTGAGAAGTGTATTAGTTACTTTTACATTGCTGTGATAAATCACCATGAGCAAGGTAACTTACAAAAGGCAAAGGTTATTTGGGGCTTACAGTTCTAGAGGGATAGGAGTCCATTACCATCATGGTGGAGAGCATGGCAGCAGGCAAGAGGATTGCCACAGTTGTAAGGGATCTAAGAATCATTCCCTTCAGTGCAGGTTTTCCCTCAGCCTTACACACTCTTCCCAGCAATGCCAATGAGGTTAGGAAAGCTGACGACTGGGTAGTAAGCTGGTAGTGGACAAGTAGTATCACAAAGCTTGAACCAAGACTCCAGAGGACCTACCTCTCAGTAGTTATCTTTAGAAAACGGGACCTGAAAGAACACCACTAAGAAAAAGGATACCAGAAAAGGGAGGGAAAACACTTTATAATTGCTCTTTAACTGGATTTTGTTTAGGAAAATATAAGACACAGCTTCCCCAATAATCTTTATTTTATGTTAGCTACAAGGCAGAGCTGTTTCTGTATGATAATGGGAGAATTGTTTGTCCTAGACAAATTTTCAAAACCCTGGACTCACAAAGATTATCACTTTAGAAAAAGAGAGCAAGATAGAAGATATCAAGAGATGGATTTTAAGAGTTGTGTGACAGCAATGAGGGAAATGACTAGAGACCTGTGGTGGAATGAAGGACATGATGGAGAGGTGTGTGATGACAATGACAGATATTATTAAGAGGAATTAGATGTCTCATCTTGGTTGTCAACTTGACACACCTGGAAAGAAGGAACTTCAATTAAAGAGTCACCACCATCAGATGGCCTGTGGGCATTTTATTAATTGCTAATTGATGTAGGATGGCCCAGTTCACTGCCAGGGATTGGGAGTATGGGATGGGATGCTCTCCATAGGCAGGTGGGCCTTACATGCATTAAAAAAGTAGCTAAGCAAATCAGAAGGCAGCTCCTTCATGGTCTCTTCTTCAGTTCCTGTCCTCAGGTTCTTTCCTTGAGCTCCTGTCTTGGCTTCCCTTGGTGATGGACCATAAGTTGGAAATTGAAACAAACTTTCCCAAGATGCTTATGGTGATGGTGTTTATCACAGCAATAGAAACTTAACTATAGCAAGTTGGAAAGAACTATAGGAGCATCTCTCAAGGGAAAAAAATCCAAGTGATTTGTGCTCTGATATATAATAAAAAGCTGAGATATGTATTCTTTAGGAAGGAGATAATTGCTTTGATTCCTTACAAAGTTTTCAGAGTGAGGAAATAATTGGTCCCTTGGGAGCCAGGGCAGAAAACTTTTCAGTGCTTGACAATATCTTCCTAATTTAATGGTTCCTCCCATTTTGCTGAAAATGATAGGAGTCATTATTTTTCATGAATGAATAGTATTACCATGTTTTCATGATCTATCTGCCAATGATAGGCTTCTATTTTGATCTACATTTTAGCTATAGACACAAGCATAGAGGAATCTTTGTGGTGTTCTTATGTCATTTTCTTTGTATTTATAGCACAAAGTTGTGTGTTGGATCACACAGCAGTTATATTAATATGTTTTGAGGAACCTGTTTTTCTCTTTGTTGACAATTCTAACTTATACCTCCATCATAATGTATAAAAGTTCTCTTTCTGCCACATCCTTGCCAGGATTTGCTGCACTTTTGTCTTTCTGATAATATTAATTCTAAGTAGGTTGAGATAACATGCTGTGGTTTAGATTTTAATTTTCCTGATGAACTAATGATGTTAAACATTTAAAAAAGAAATTTAATAGTAATTTATATACATTGTGTGTGTGTCTATCTGTGAGTATGTCTCTTTGTATGAACATGTTGTGCATGCATCCAAATGCTAGTGTATTTATATAGGTCAGATGTCAATATCAGGTGTCTTTCTCTTTCACTATCTATCTTACTGTTTTGAATATTTTGAAATTAAAGTAGAATTTCTCTTTTTCCCTTTTCTTCCAACTTCTCCCATGGTCTTTCATTTGTGAAAAGGGTCTCTTACTACATTTGAGTCCACCAGTTCAGGTAGCTGGCCAAAAAATCCAGAGATCTTCCTGTCTTTGCTTCTCTAGTTCTGGGCTTACAGGTCTGGCACTGTACCTAGCTTTTTTTATTTTTAAATCATGGTTTGTGGGGTCAAACTCAGGTCCTAGTATTTAAACAATAATCACTTTGCTGAGTGAGCTATCTGCCTAGGTCTCACTTTTATACCTTCTTATGAGATGTGTCTATTATTCATATCATTTACTCATTTTTAAGTTGAATTTTTCAGGCAAATGAAAGAAAGGACTAGGGTATATTATGTTAAATAACTCAAGTTAGATACAAAATAGCATCATTGTGAGTTCTCTCTCCTGTGTACATGCTTTTAAAATGAGGTGAATGTAGAACAGTTACTTCCTAAAGGCTGGGAAAGGGGATGGGGTAAAGGTTAAGAAATGTGTGTCAGAACACACAGAAGTTCTAATACTCTACAGGAAGAGAGTCATTGTAGCTTATCATAACCTATTTTATATTTTTATGAATAGTTGAAATAGAGGCACTCACTCAAAGGCTCTTTCTTAGGGTTTCTATTGCTGTGATAAAACACCATGACCAAATAGCAAGTTTGGAAGGAAAGGGTTTATTTGACCTATAGTTCCACCTTGCTGTTCATCATTGAAGGAAGCCAGAACAGGAACTCAAATAGGACCCTGGAGACAGGAGTTGATGCAGAGGCCTTGGAGGGATGCTACTTACTGGCTTGCTTCCCAGACTGCTTTCTTTTTTTATACTATATTTTTTTAAATTCATTTTACATACCAACCATAGTTCCCTCTCCCTCTCCTCTTCCTCCTCACTTCCCCCTAACCCATCCCAACTCCTCAGAAAGGGTAAGACCTCCCATGGGAAGTCAATAAAGCCTGGCACATTCAGCTGAGGCATGGCCAACACCCTCCCCCTGCCCCACATTAAGGCTGATCAAGGCATCCCACCATATGAAATGGGCTTCAAAAGGCCAACTCACACCCTAGGGATAGATACTGATCCCACTGCCAGGGGTCCCACAAACACACCATGCTACAAAAGTATGGCCTGTATGCAGAGGGCCTGGTTTGGTCCCATGTGGAACCCCCAACTTTTGGTCTAGAGTACATGAGCTCCTGCAAGTTTGGGTCAACTGTCCTGTGTGTTTCCCTGTCATGCTCTTAACACCCTTGCTCATATAATCCCTCCTCTCTCTCATCTACTGGACTCCCATGGCTCGGCCTGGTGCTTAGATGTGGATCTCTGCATCTGCTTCCATCAGTTACTGAATGAAGGTTCTGTGATGACAGTTTGGGTGGTCACCAATCTGATTACAGTGGAAGGCCAGTTTAGGGTTCCTCTCCACTATTGCTGGGGGTCTTAGCTGGAGTCATCCTTGTGTTGGGCCCTAAAGCCCATTTACCAAGGAGGGGTCGCCCCAAGAGACCACTCTCACACTGCAGTTGATACAAAAGCAAGAGGAATTTTTATTTACTGCCGCGACAGGGCCCTTCAGCCTTGGGAGGAGAAGGATGCCCAATGGCTCTTACAGGCTTCTTTTAAAGGAAAAAACTGCAGAGTCAAAGGGGCTAGTACAGAATCAAAAGGGGAAGTCCAGGAATCATTTGTCAGCCATTTTGGCTAGCTCATTTAATGGTCAGCTAACTATAATTGATCAATGCCACGGTGGTTGCTGAGTTGGTTGAGCAAGGAGAAACACCTGCAGGTCATCTTGCCCCAGTTCCAGGGTCTGGGTCTATTGAAGAAAAACTACAAAGGGGATGGAAAGTACCCAAATCTCCAGTGTATGTGTGGGTGATTACCAGGTTCCTGGTTCCCAGGAAGGGGGGGCAGTAATGCTGAGGTGCCCCAGAGTCTTTTACTTGTGGATTCCTGGGTATTTCCCAAGTATCAGGTTTTTCCTTAACCCCATAATGGACCCCTCTATCATGATATCTCTTTCATTGCTCTTCCTCTCTGTCCCTCCCCCAACTTGACCATCCAGTTCCTTTATGTTCTCATCCCCATCCCCTACTCTTTACTGCCTCTCCTACCACCAGTTTACCCAGGAGATCTTATCTATTTCACCTTTCCAGGGTGATCCATATGTCCCTCTTAGGGTTCTCCTTATTACCTAGCTTCTCTGGGGCTGTGAATTGTGGTCTGGTTGTCCTTTGCTTTATATCTAGTATCCTCTTATAACTGAGCACATACCATGTTTGTCTTTTTGGGTCTGGGTTACCTCACTCAGAATGATATTTTTCTAGTTCCATCCATTTGCATGCAAATTTCATGATGTCATTGCTTTTTACCACTGAGTAAATGTACCACATTTTTTTTATTCATTCTTCAGTTGAGGGCAACTAGGTTGTTTCCAGGGTCTGGCTATTACAAATAATGCTACTAAAAACCCAGTTGAACACATGTTCTTGTGGTATGATTGAGAAACTTTGGGTATATACCCAAGAGTGGTATCACTGGGTCTTGAGGTAGATTGATTCCCAATTTTCCGAGAAACTGCATACTGATTTCCAAAGTGGCTGTATCAGTTTGCACTTCCACCAGCGGTGGAGGAGTGTTCTATGCCACATCCTCTCCAAATTTTCAGACTCCTTTCTTACAGAAGGCCGAACTACCAGCCCAGGGTTGGCACCACCCCATTTATCACTATTGAGATAATGACTTACTACTGTAGGATAATGCTTTTGTACACTGTAAAGGTTTGTCACTCGTATTGGTTTAATAAAATGCTGATTGGCCAGTAGCTAGGCAGGAAGTATAGGTGAACAACCAGACTAGGAGAATTCTGGGAAGAAGAAAGGCAGATACACAGTCACCATCCAGATGCAGAGGAAGCAAAATGAGAACGCCTCACTGAGATAAGGTACAAAGACATGTGACTAAACATAGACAGGAATTTGGTTAATTTAAATTGTAAGCACTAGTTAGTGATAAGCCTGAGCTAATAGGTCAAACATTTTATAATTAATTAATATAAGCCTCTTTGTGTTTCTTTTCTTTTTTTTTTAAAAGATTTATTTATTTATTATGTATACAACATTCTGCCTCCATGTATGCCCACATGCCAGAAGAGGGCACCAGATCTCATTACAGATGGTTGTGAGCCACCATGTGGTTGCCTGGAATTAAACTCACGACCTCTGGAAGAGCAGCCAGTGCTCTTAACCACTGAGCCATCTCTTCAGCCCCGGTCTTTGTGTTTCTTTATGACTGAATGGCTCCAGGATTTGACTGGACAGAAACTTTTGTCTACACCTTGCAGCTGGATCTCATAGAGGCGTTTCCTCAACTAAAGCTCCTTCCTCTCTGATGACTCTAGCTTGTGTCAAGTTGACACACAAAACCAGCCAGTACAGGCTCCAAATGCCTAGTAAGTAATGATAAAGTATATAAATGTCAATTACTTTTACTTAATCCAAACCATCCATTGTATATATGTATAGAAACATCACAGTAAAACTCATAAATATGATAAATACATATAATGTTTTTTAAAGAAAGAGTAACTTCTTTGGGCTTATGTTCAGAGGGACAAGAGCCCATCACATCTGGCCTGCTCAGGTAAAGCAGCAAGCCCCAGGTATGGAAGCTGGAACAAGATGAGGACTCACATCTTAAACCTCAAGCACAGAGTAAGCTAACAATGGAATGAACTTTTCAAACATTCACTTTTAAACATTTATTTTTCTTTTGGTTCTTTTAATTTTTTAGTATAATTTTATTCTAACATTTCTTCTCCCCATGAAACCCTCCCATATCTCCTTCAAATTCATAGTGTAAAAATAAAGAAATATAACTAAAAAGGTTAACTTCCCCAATTTGAACATCAAGTAATGTAAGCACTGGTTTTACAATATAGCCCATAATTGTATATGTTTTAAATAATAGTTAATTAAAAAGAGAGATGCTGTCCAGCATTTGCACATGCTCCAAGATGATGAAATCTCTATTTACTATGAAAAGAGATTCTTAGTTAAAAATTTAACAGGTGTATGTTTATTTGAAATTATAATATATTAGACAATATAATTCAGTTGTTATAGTTATGTGACACACTCATGTACACATGTATACAAATGCACACACAAAATTCCTTATGTTCATCACTTCTCTATGTCCAAACCCAGCACCAGCAGTCTTGTATCAGCAGGTAGCCCCACCCATGTCTGGTATCCATGTGACAAATGGCCAAGGATGTTTCTTTATAGGCTATAGTATCAAAGGCACTTATATCTGAAGCACAGATCTTGAACTGCAAGTGGTGACCCTGGGTCAGTTCATGGGATATCTGACTCACAACAAATTGGCAGCAGTAAAAGGTTTCTGAATGTGCAATGACCAAGCACTAGTTCAAAGTCAAATGTGTGGCAAGCCTGAGGCTGTGCAATGCTTGCCCATGCTGCATCATGTGATGTCACTATAGTCTCACGAACACAGAGCTACACATGATCTAGACTTTGAGAACTGCTTCCTCCCATGCCTGAGGCTGCCCTGGCAATGCTTGCCCATGCTGCATCATGTGATGTCACTATAGTCTCACGAACTCAGAGCTAAGCATGATCTAGACTTTGAGAACTGCTTCCTCCCATGCCTGATGGTTTTCCTGGCAATGCTTGCCCATGCTGCATCATGTGATGTCACTATAGTCTCACGAACACAGAGCTAAGTATGATCTAGACTTGCCCATGCTGCATCATGTGATGTCACTATAGTCTCACGAACTCAGAGCTAAGCATGATCTAGACTTTGAGAACTGCTTCCTCCCATGCCTGATGGTTTCCCCACCCCACTGCACACTTGTATGCTCTACAGCCTGGCCTTACTCATTCTTTTAAATGGCTTCATTAAAGTCTATGGTGATACGGTGAGCCTTTCAGTTTCTTATCTATTGGCTGAGGAAGTCAGATATTTTGACCAATAGAATTTTCTATAATCTTGAACTGTGTTATTTCTTGTGGCACAGTTAAACATACCTTTCTGTTCTTACACATTTATCTGTATGTTTTGTGCATTTATGTGGATAGAAATGTGGCACAGCACAAGAGACATCTTGCTGGAATCTGTTCTCTCCTTCCATTGTTTGGATCCTGGGTCAGGTTAGCAGGCTTGGAGACAGGTGCCTTTAATTGCTGGTCCATCTTGCTGACCTCTTCAAAATTTTTTAAAAATATATTTATCTATTTTAAATGTATAGTGGGTATGTGGCGGGGGCCACATGCATGTCATGGCATGTGTGTTAAGGTCAGAGAACAAATTGTGGGAATCAGTTCTCATCTTCTGTGTTGAACTAGGTTGTCAGGCTTGGTGGCGGGTGCCCTTCCTTATCAACTGATCTATCTGGCTAGCCCTATTCCTCTGTATTTTCATGGAACTTGGTAGGCAGTTTTAGAGGCTTGACCAGATTTTTGTCTGATAAATAAGAAATATTCTCTTCAGAAAATGATTCTTAAAATGTCATTATCAAGAAAATACATTTAATGGTTTAAAAATGACTGTATTTATTATTTTCTTTTGAAGCACACATTCCTTCATCTTTGACCAACAGGAATCTTCTCCAGTTGGCTCCTTTAACCTTTTACCCCTCTGACTTAAGTAATCTTTGCTGACTTTCTTGACAAGGTGCTCCAGACCTAGAGCTTGCCTTGTAGATTTTCCTGTAAGAGACCTGGAACCAATCATTTCTGCAAGGAGTCTTTTTTTTTCTGTCAATGTCAAGCTCTATTAGAAAAGATCAGGATGTGGGCTTAGGAATACTCACTGTTGTTGAATTTGTTCATGTTGCTAGGATATCCTGTAGACAGAGGTGGACAATGGATTTTATAGTAACCCAAGGATATATAATTCTGAAAACTTAATTAACTTTTTCTATGTGAAGAATCATTCATTTGTTCTGCCTTTGGTTATATACACAGTAGTCTTAATAATGCTATTGTATCGGTATGGCTACTAAAGTATTTGAAACATTCTATCCGTGTGCTCTTCGTTCTTTTAATTTAATTACAAGACTATACCTATACCATCAGAACCTATATGTACTTAGTATTTATAAGGTTAATTTTTGGGGAGAGAAAAACACTTTTAAGGCAATATGTACAAGCTGGATACCAGTGTGAGCATTAGTAATCCCATTAATCAGGAGACTTGGGTAGAAGAACTACAAGTTGGAAGCCAGATTGGGCTACACAGTGAGTTCCACACCAAGAAAAACAACAAACCAATACCTCTATTTCAAAACAACGAAACTCCCTCACAAACAACAAAAGCAAAACAAAGCAGATGTGAATAATATAAGAAGAGAATAAATTTTATGAGTTAGTATTTCTGCATGACAGAATATTTTATTTAAAACTGAGAAATGCAAAGGCAAGTCAGAGTAATCCAAGCTACCTGTAACATGCATAAGATAGGTATGCAAAGTATCAAAGGAATGTTCTATATCTCCATGTTTGCAAAATTCGTCAAGGCCTCGGCACAAGAAAAATCCATCTCCTTTTTGTTCCACTTTCTCCATTTGGTTTTATAGAAACAAATTGTTTAAACTCAATAAAGACCATTGAATAAGAAATTTCCGCTGCTACAGTGAGATTCCATAAACAAGCAACTTTTCTTTGACATCTGCAAGCAGGATGTTTTGTTTGTGTGTGTGTTGGTGAAGTGGGACATTATCATGAAATAGAATTCAAGACAACACAAAGCGTGCCTTGCTCACGTCTCCCGTGGCAGTCTTTCTGAGTCCCACTCCAATCACTGCATCTCAGAGGAACCAACTTTTATTCCCTCCAAGACTGACTTCATGCAAACACATGCAATTACGAATGTGAACTAGCTTTACTTTTTTAAAAAATGCAATTTGACAGTTAAAGTTTCTTGTCTTTTTCTTATTTTTCCAATTTTTCTTATTAAACAATATGGTCTAGACTTCTTTTTTTAATGATAAAGACATCCTTATTCTTCTTATAATCCTGTAGTATTCAACCAAACCAAAGTTCCTGAATAATATTCTGACGTCTGAGTTACCATCAACTTGTATAATTATTTGTGTAATGGGGCAGAAAAAATTTCCATATTTCTCTCATTAAATGCCTGACTATTGAGAAGGTGTGGTAGGAGCAGAAGCCAGACTCGGCAGCACTGAAGCAGGCATGTTAGGGGAGCTCTGTGGGCTGGATGACAGCGAACTTGGCGAACTTGATCCTGGTGAGGGAAGAGAGGAGGCAGAGGAATGCAGAGGTGACCACGGAAATCACAGAAAAAGAGCCAGGGAATGGACTCAGAAAAAAAACTCCCCGGAACAGAGAGTGCAGCAGGGAGACAGAAAGAGTGAGATTGTTCTGCTGAAGCCCCGGAAGGCCACAAGAGGGACCAGCAGCTGCCTCTTCCCCCATCTTCTCTGTAAGGACTCAGCCAAGCCAGTTCTGCTTTGCTACCTAATGTCCAGAGCGCAGCCCCGGCGGTCTGGTATGATGGTGTGAGTGACATAAGAACAGTCTCTTTCCCACGCCCTGAGGAAGTTCATGGGTTAAAGATGGGCCTGCACCAACACATGCGAGACGGCTAAAGGGTCAAGGTTATGGCCTGAGCTCACTCTCCTTATCACCAATAAAAAAATTACCAGTGAGGTGCTGTCACTAATGAGACCCTGGAGGCATGACCTACATACAAGACAGTTGAAGCAAGAGCCTCGTTCTGCAATTGCTCAGCACAAGGACTGAACATCAGGAAAGCAAAGGACAGGGCTATGTAGGGGAAGATAGTCTTGGAACCTAGAATCAAAAATTTGTTCGCTGGTAGAGAGTAAACCTCACTCTTTATCCCACAAACATGTTCAGATATCCTAAATGGATATGTAGTTCACATATTACGCATATCAAATTTATTTTACAGAATGCATTATAACTACAGATATTTGTAATTGATCCACTGAAAATAACAAGCTGAAGGCTGGGATTGCAATACTGCACTTGTTTAACTTGTGCATAAGCATAGATTCAATGCCCCAAACCATGAAAACAAAAACAAAAATAACAATAATTAAGTAATCTTCTATGTAGGAGCCACACAGTTACAAACCAGAGCTGCCCAGTATCTTATCCCCTGTGGGCCACACACATAATCTGATGTGACTTTAACTGCTGCAGGATGATTTGAATTACTGTTTCAGATGGTTAAAGTCCACAGTGAAGCTGGTAACAAGGCAGCTCCAATGCTCCAGAAGTTGGCAAAAACGTTCCACCCCACCCTAAAGGCTTATATGAATTTCTCATTTCCAAGAGTGAAGATGATAGCACTCAGAAAGGGGTCAGCATCACTCAGGGTGCCTTCTCCCTGCCTCCAAGTCTGATGTCCATAAATAATTCACATCAGCCCTTCCTTCTCCTGTCTGCATCGCTTTTATTGTAGTCTTATAGAATACATAGGTGTCTCTAAGAAGACACTACCAAAAAGTTCCAATATATATGTCAAAACCCCAGAAGCCAGGAATGGGAATATTAGGAAGTGGGCTCTGCTTTGAATGGCAGGTTACTTTGAAGGGCGTGTTTTGTCCCTTTGCCCTTTCTTGGTTGCTTCTCTGCTTCCTGTCTGGCATGAGGTGAATTGTTTGCTTTACCACATGGGCCTGACCATGGTGTTTTGTACAGAAGCACTGGAGCCAAGTGAGTTCAGACTGAAACCTCGAAACTGTGAGCACAGGAGTTGTTTGTGCTTTCCTTTTAAGAGGCTTTTCTCAGGGGTTTTGACCCAGCAATGCAACATGAGTGGTCCATTCTCAATGTGCTATTTATGACAGTAAAAGCTTTTCTCATATTCACAACTATCCTAATCCCTACAAGTTACCTGATCCCAAAGCCACCTAACATATTGACAAGTGTTGGTGATTTTCTGTTTTCTGTTCTATCAAAAACTCAAGGATGGGTAATTTACAAAGAAAAGAAGCTTGTTTGGGTCACAGTTCTAGGAAGTGGGAATTCCAACAGCATGGTGCTAGAATCTGGGTGGCATTTGAGAGGCACTTAACATAAAAAGCTTCACGTGATGGGATAACAATTCACATCTCTCTTTGATTACAATGCCCCGATACTTGTCTAATCAGCGTGAACTCCTGGGTTCAATTTCTTTTTGTTTGTTGTTATTAATTTGTGAGAAAACATTTTTAATTTAATTAAAATGTAATTCCAACGTGTGATCCTTCCTCCTCCCTAATTCCAAGATTTTTTTTCTTTAGCCATTGTTGTTCCACATACATATATATCCAAGCAAACGCAAAAAAAAAAAAAAACCTAAAAACAAAAACTGTTGATTTGATTCAGTTCAGCCTGTGTGTATGTGTTTCTAGGGACGACTTGATATTTGGTGAACAATCAGGGATCTCATCCCTGGGGAAGGCTAATTCTCCTTCTCTTTGCTGTTAACTGCCTGCTGTAGCTCTTCATCCAGGGGTGGGGCCTCCTTGTGAGATTTCCCCTATCCATGCTGGAATGTCAACGGTTGTTGGACTTGCTCAGTACTTTTTTAAGGCAGTGATACAACTGAGATTTCTTGGGTGTAGCTTCCCTGTCAGAGCTGGAAGGCACAATCTCGTGGACACACAACTTTTCTGTCTTCTCCTCCACAAAGTGCCCCGAGTCTTGGGCTCAGGAGTTGTGTTGTAGATGTATTAACTGGTGCTGGGCATGCTGCAGTCAGCCACTCCTTAAATTTGGCTATCTGTGGCTTTTTGCAATAGTCTCCTGTTGCTGCTGCTGCTTCAAAAAAACTTTTTAAATTTTTTAATTTTTTTATTGTTTTTATTGAGCTATACATTTTCTCTGCTCCCCTTCCTTCCTTCTCCCTACCCTTCTACCCTCTCCCATGATCCCCATGCTCCCAATTTACTCAGGAGATCTTGTCTTTTTTTACTTCCCATATAGATTAGAGCCATGTATATTTCTCTTAGGGTCCTCTTTGTTGTCTAGGTTCTCTAAGGTTGTGAGCTGTAGGCTTGTTTTTCTTTGCTTTATGTCTAAAAGCCACTTATGAAAGTATATATTATATTTGTCTTTCTGGGTCTGGGTTACTACTGTGAATACCACTGGTTAATAAAGAAGCTGCTTTGGGCCTATTGCAGTACAGAATAGGGCAAGGCAGGAATTCCAAGCAGATGGATTATTTCAGGTCTGGGTGACCGGGAAATGAACGAGAAGTCTCTGTCAACAAATTGGCACTAACATGGGCAACTATATCCATGTAAAACCTGAGAGTGCTTGGAAAGGAAAGGAATTATAGACAGAAAAAAACAGAGTTTAGCACAGCTTTTTGGTAGCTACATTTTACTTTCGGGTGGGCTCTGTTTGCTGGTCGTGAGCAAGAGTTCTGCAGCTCCATTAAGAGAAGGCTTACTGACTTAACATAAGAAATGGTGCTTTCTGCTTCCAGTACAAACTCTGCCTCTTTCAGGAGGACAAACACTTGAATGGGGTTTGTGAGCAGAGTGCTACAGCTTGCTAATGGCAACATAGACCTGCTGTGTGCCTGGATATGGGGCTGTGAGCATAGCTCACAGAGCTGGCACTGAACAGACCTCCACCATGTTGGACTGGGCAGAGTCCAAAGGCAAAGCAGGCTTAGTCCTAGCCATGCTGCTTAGCACGTTAAGAAGCATTCCTGGAAAGAAAAGGATTTCAGATACACAACAGGACAGATTCAGACGTAAAAGACCTCTAAACGAGACACAGTGTGTTTCAAAAATGTACGTGGGCCTGGGGGAGAGAAGAAAAAGAGTATAGAGAGTTATAAAAAGAAGTAAATCACTTTTTTAAAAAATAAAACAAAGTCTTTAAAAAGACAGAGCACAGACAGTCATAGATTAAAAATAAGCTATGTAAAGATGGAATATACACAGAGAATCTGGATTATGCATATTATTGTGTTTTCTTTGAATTTTTTGACTGCAGAGAGAAATTTGATTCTGGGGACTGCTAGGCTAAACATATATATATATATATAGTATCTTTGTTGTAGGAGGCCACTTGTTTGTTTCCTGCTGCTCAGCCCTGAAATAATCACACAGAAACAATATTATTTGCAATACTGTTTGGCCAATAGCTTAAGCGTATTTCTGGCTAACTCATATCTTAAATTAACCTATCTCCATTAATCTGTGTATCGCCATGAGGCTGTGGCTTACCTGGTAAAGTTCTGGCGTCTGTCTCCAGTGGAGTTACATGGCTTCTCTCTGACTCCATCTCCCATCATTCAGGTTAGTTTTTCCCACCTAGCTCTATTCTACCCTATCACAGGCTCAAGACAGTTTCTTTATTAACCAGTGGTATTCACAGCATACAGAGGGGACTCCCACATCATATCTTGACTTCAAAATTTGTGTCTAAGGATATGTTGTTTTTGAAAAGAGGTTTTTTTTTGTTTCCACAGATAATGAGAACCTGTGGATTTCTTCCAGGCTAATGTGGTTTAATGGACCAAGACCCACCAAACAATCTCCTCAAACTCCCCCAAATTGCCTCACCTAACTAAAAGCAGGAAGCAGTTTGGAGAGAACTATGCCCAATTCCCAAATATTGTTTATAAATGTTTGTTTACATTTAAAGGGGATATTGTATAGAGATGAATACTTTGCATTAGTATAGTTCTTGGTCTATTGATACAAATTTAAAGTCAGTTTTGTTATACATATATTTCTGCTCTTAATTAAGGTATTATGTTTTTACAGCTCATTTAAAATGTAATGTACAATTAAGAAATATAGGTTAATAGATAATCATCTACAGTAATCAAGCTTGTAGTCATGTTAGGTTTTCTATATATAGATAGAAATATATTTCAGATAGGTATTGTTCAAACCTTTCAAAGACTAACAGAATATGGCATTTAAAATGTTTGAAAACTTAGGACTTTTCATGACAATGAGACACATCTGCTCCTGGCAGCCCCAATTACCTCAAGAAGAAGATTGGCATCAAAGTGGTTCCTTATTGAGTTTGCTAGCCATTTGAGCAAGAAACTGCTCTTGCCTGAACTGCTTGATGTTATGCTGTATGAACTTGACATGTGGGACCCACATAGAAATGACTGCTGAACTTGCCTGAAGGTGAGATGGTCTTTCAGGGTTCCTGCTTCATGAAAGAGTCTGCCAGACATTCTGTATGACACAGAAGAAAGTGACAGACAAACTGCCAATATAGGCAGAACTGTCATTGAAATTTCCTGCTTTGTGGAAAAGTCTGCTGGATACTATGGGCCTGAAGGCTGAAGATGGGTTCCCCAATGTTACAGAAGAACTTTGGGTGACTGTCCAGGTAGTGAGATGTCTCTGTTAATTCTAGAGTTTTAGAAGTTGCTCACAATGCCCTTCCTGTTAACTTAGATAGTATTATATCCTTCTGGAGTCTTTGATGGAGTTGAAGAATAGTTATAGTTTTCCTTAGTTATGATAAAAGATAAGGTAATATTGTAACTATAATTCTTGTTTGGTAACTGTTTTGTTGTATTAATCTTGCTAAGTTAAAGTTAAAACCTTTCTTCTTATTTAGACAGAAATGAGAAGGTGATGTGGGATTCCCCTCTTTATGTTGTGAATACCATTGGTAAATAAAAAATCTGCTTTGGGCCTATTGCAGTGAAGAATAGGGTAAGGCAGGAATTCCAATCAGATAGTAGAGGAGAGAGAAGGCAGAGTCAGGGAGAAGCCACATAGTCACCACAGGAAACAGACTCCGGATGCTGAACAGAACCTTACTGGTAGGCAATAAGCACGTAGCAATACATAGAAGAATAGAAATAGGTTAATTTAAGATAAAAGAACTAACCAATAAGAAGTGAGAACTAAAAGGTCAAACAATGTCATGATAATACAGTTTCTGTGTGATTATTTTGGGTCTTGGTGGCCAAGAAATGATGAGCAATCTCCACCAACAGGTTACCTCACACAAAATGATGTTTTTTAGATCCATCCATTTGTCTGCAAATTTCAAGGTGTCATTTCTTTTCACCATGTAGTACTCTATTGTGTAAATGTACACTTTTCTTCCTTCCTTCCTTCCTTCCTTCCTTCCTTCCTTCCTTCCTTTTGTTCTTCCTAAGTTTTTCTTCTCTCTCTCTCTTTTAATCTCTCTCTCTCTCTTTGGTTTTTCCAGACAGGGTTTCCTGTCCTGAAACTTGATCTTGTAGACAAGGCTGGCCTCAAACTCACAGAGATCTGCCTGCCTCTGCCTCCTGAGTGCTGGGATTAAACGCATGCACCATCACCACCCGGCGTACCACATTTTCTTTATCCATTCTTTGATCGAAGGGCATTTAGACTGTTTCCAGTTTCTGGCTATGACAAATGATGCTGCTATGAACATAATTGAGCACATGTCCTTGTAGTATGATTGAGCATCATTTGAGTATATACCCCAAAGTGATATTGATGGGTCTAGAGGTAGATTGTTTCCTAATTTTCAGAGAAATCAACATACTGATTTCCAAAGTGGTTGTACCAGTTTGCACTCCCATTAGCAATGGAGGAGAGTTCCCTTTACCCCACATCCTCTCCAGCATAAGTTGTCATCAGTGTTTTTGATCTTGGTCATTTTGACAGGTGTAAGATGGAATCTCAGAGAAGTTTTTATTTGCATTTCTTTGATGGTTAAATGGGAAGTACACTTGAACATATTGTCACAGGAGACCACTTCCTAAATATAACCCCAGTAACACAGACACTGAGAGAAACAATTAATATATGGACCTCTTGAAACTGAGAGGCTTCTTTCAGCAAAGCAAAGAACAGGGTCAACAAGACAAAACAGCAGCCTATAAAATGGGAAAAGATCTTCACCAACCCATCTGACAGAGGGCTGATCTCCACAATTTACAAAGAACTCAAGAAATTGGTCATCAAAAGAACAAATAATTTAATAAATAAATGGGTATAGACCTAAACAGAGAACTTGCAACAGATGAATCTAAAATGGCTGAAAGACACTTGCACTTTTTTGAAGAGAGGTGAAAGATACACTTATTTGTGTGTACAAAGATGGAGGTAGACCTTGAAGTCGGCTAGGTAAGGAGGTAGGAAGAATGGTTGGGGAGAGGGGAAAGAATATGATCAAAATAAATTGTATGGAAATTTTTAATACACTTTGAAAGAAAAATGAAATATAAAGCTCAAAACAATAGTTTTAAGAAAGATAAGTATTTAGAATGCAGTTAAAAATTTTACTGATTTGAGAAGTGATGGTAGTAGGCCCTTCTGTAAGATCCATGACTGCTGTGGGATAATCCTACTGTGAACTCTGTGAGTATTTGTCACTGTGATTGTGTTGCGAATTAGGTCGGTACGATAAATAACCAGGCCAGCTCAAGAATAACAATTATATTTTAATGGTTATAAGGGGAAATTCACGCTACAAGAGTGGGAGGTCCGACTTCCTATCTGTCCGGCGGGAGCCGCGCAGAGAGGGAGCACACCTGGTCCATCCCAGTTTTCTTCCTGGGTTCCAGGTAGCCATGCCTTAACTAGGTATAATTGGTTAACAGAGCTTCCCCATCATAATTGGTCTAATAAATAAGCTGAGTGGCCAATAGCTGAACATGATAAAGTTAAGTGCTAAAGTCAAACTGAGAATTATGAGATGAGGAAAGGCAGAGTCAGAGGAATCCCTAGCTGGACAGAGAATGAATCAGACACCCAAAATGGGACAGAGGTAAAAGCCATGAGTCTTGGGGCAGCACATAGATGAATAGAAATGGGTTAAGTTGTACATGCTAGCTAGTAACAAGCCTGAGCTATTGGTATGTAATATATAATTTATACTAAGTCTATGAGTCAGTTATTTGGAAAGTGACTGTCAGAAAGTTGGGACAGAAAAACTCTGCCTACACACGACCCCATTAGCCACATGTAATTGGCTTGGTTTATAGAACCACGCAGGATTTTCCTTCTGTTAAGCAGGCCCTGAGGCGTTAAGAGAGCTATTGGTTACCACCTAGATATAAGTGCCACTATTACACTTAGGAATATCTTGCCATGATGGTCATTTTTGTGGTTTATAGCTATTGATTGCTTGTCTTACCTTCTGGTATTATGAAAGCTGGTATTTAGGGAGAAAGCTTTCTGGTTAGTGTCTGCTCAAATTCTCTGAGACTCTGTCTTCAGCAATAGGGACTTAACCTTCAACTTCTGGAGGCAACCAGGACAACAGCAATAGGCTACATTTTTTTGGAGTCTACAGAACTCCCATCTTGTATTCAGTTTCAAGTAAAACACACACACACACACACACACACACACACACACACTCACAAACACTGAAAATAAACAGCTCAGAATTGCAACAAAAGAGCAACGGGAGGCAAACTTTATAAGGCTAGAGTAATATGATAAAACTATACCATGAGTCACACAGTTTAAAACTCATAGACTAGATATCTTCATGGATGATGCTTTCAAAATGTTTCAGGCAAAGGTGATGCCCATTTAATAAAGCAAAGTAAGAGGGCATGCTTTCAGCAGCATTTCACAATAAGCAAAGTTCTCCAATGTCAAAACCTAACAAAGATCTTTACAAGAAAGAAAACCTATAGGAGAGTACTTCTCATTAACACCGAGGTGAAACCCTAAGTAAAAAGTTAATCAAACATAAACAGTAATTTTTAAAGATAATAACTTACACTCAAACCCTCTCAGTTGTTTCTAGATTTCCCACCAGCACTGATATAATCACCCCCAGGAGCAGTTGGTAGATTATTCTGCCTGGTTTTTGTCATGCTACAATAGCACCTCAAAGCACACAATACTCAGTGTCTACTAACTTTTCCGTTCCCGTGAGGACTCTGAGATCATCCATTTGTGTATATCACTAGCTTATTGCTTCTCATTGCTGAGTAGTGTGCCCTTGTATGAATATTGTATAAACTTCTGCTGGTGGATATTTATTTTAGTTATTGTTTAATAAACTCAATAAAGCTACTATGACCATTCATCATGGGGACACATTTTCATTTATTTTTGGCAACTACATAAAAGAATTGGTGGATGTTATGTTTACCAGAAATAGTTTTGTTTTTCCAAATGGACCTTCACCCTTCTCCACTCTCTACTGTGCCAGTGTACAGTTAATAATTCTGGAGAAATAGATGAAGACAGTGAGCCATACCCGGAAATAGGGAATTTGTTTAGTTCTATGAGAAAGAGGGGGTGGAGTTCTGATTTTTCAGGTTTACTCATTTCCCAGCAACCTGCCTTTCATATCACTCAAATGTCATCACTGGTGTACCAAACTTCAGCTATGTGGGCAAAAGAGGCACAACTGCCATGGGGCTAGGTACCTGTATGTGTGTGTCCTTGGGTCAGAGGATTGCCACCAACAACTGACATATTCGTTTCTTTGAGGATCTGTACCTAACTAACACTGTAACATCTTGTCAAGAGCCTCTTGGAGTAGTTTGTGCATGATTGGAGAGTCTTTGGGTAATAGCTAAAACTTAGCATGATTATATAAATTAGTAGCTTTACATGTAAGTTACCTTCATCAGATTGGCCTGTAGAAATGTTTGTGGGGTATTTTCTAATAAATGTAAGAGGGTTCAGCCTACTGTGCTTAGAATCACATGTAGGCAGATGGGGCTGCGCTACATAAGAAAAGGGGCTGAATGTGAGCTGAGGAGCAAGCCAATTCAGCAGTGTTCTTTTGTGGTTCTGTTTTCAGCTTCTGCCTTGAGTTCTTGACTTGACTTATGGAAGTGTGCAAGCTAAACTTAACCCTTTATTCTCCAAGTGGCTTGACAAATGTGTTGTCACAGCAACAGAAAACAAGCCAGAACATTATGAAATGAAATGTTTATGGGTCGCATACTAATGAAACAAACATTACTTTAGTCATAATATGCTAATATTTATTAAATATGCATTTAACTGTGATTGATACATAATTGATAATTTGGAAAAGTTTGTTTCATGTTTGAACTCACATATCTACACAGTACAGTTACCCATCTGTATCTATAGACAGTTGTGTGCAGGACGCCTGCAGATATTCAAGTTTGCTGTATAAGTGGTGCAGCATTTTCATATATGCACACACCTCACAGCCTCGCATATCTAAATTTATCAAGAGGATCAAGCATAGGGTATAACAAGGCCCCAGACCTTTGCAACAACAACTGACACCATATGGAAGTACCATTTAATTATAAAACTCAACTAGTAGATAGCACCACGAGACAAAAAGAAAGGAAAACCTGGTTCTGGGAAAGTCTTTAAATTTACTAACCTTGCTTTTTGGCTTCTGTGGTTCCACTTCTGGATAACTCTTCTTGTTAACTGAAGTGTGTCAAACCAGGATGAGATTAAAAACGCTCACACCGAGAACGGTTAGGTTTTGGGATCCTGAACACTCAAAATAGTCGCTGCTGTTTAATAAAGACTTTATGTTAGCTTAAACCCAAGTTTGAGCAGTCTTCTCTGGTGGCTATCCCACAACTAAGTAATGGGAGACAATTACATTTTTATAATTTGTCACTTTATACAATTCTATTTTAAAATATTTAATGTTTTTATTAACTCCTTGATAATTTCTTATATGCACACAATATACTTTGATGATATTCTCCTTCCAGCCCTCACCTTAACTGCTCCAAGATATACTATCCCTCTCTTAACACTCTTCTCCCAACTTTAAGTTATTTTAATAACCGGTGAGTACAATGCTTAGCCATACATTTCCTTTTATAAATCTTCAAGTGTTATGCTGCCTTGCCTCCCCTGCCTGAATTGAGGACTAAAACCTAAAGAGCCAATATTTGAAGGTGACAGAAAATATTACATAAATACTACCTCGTATGTTTGGGTCATCCTCTAGGTCCTGGATGACCTAACAGGCACTACACTCTCTTTTTAAAAAATGTTTTTATTTGTTCTTTAAAGAAAACCTTATTTTATGTGTATTGGTGTGAAGGTGTCAGATCCTTTGAAACTGGAGTTACAGACAGTTGCGAGCTGCCATGTGGGTGCTGGGAATTGAACCCATGTCCTCTGGAAGAGCAGTCTGTGCTCTTAACCACCAAGTCATCTCTCCAGCTTCCAGTGTTACATTCCTAAAGAATAACTTGTTCTTTCAGTAGACACCAGCTATCAAAATTTCCTTACATAGGGGTGGGAGGTCTTCAGTTCCTCCTGCTCCATGCTGAAATGTTGGCTGGCTTAGATTTGACCTTGAATTTTCCTTCCTGCTGGTAGTACCAGGTGCTTTGCAGGGTGCCAGGGAACAAAGCATCACCATTCATCTTATCCAGCTTGTGAATAATGACAAGACAAGCCCCTGGTTCCAATGGTGGCATGAGCATCATGGAAGTATTGATCACTTTCTTATTGGATATAAGGCCAGCTCCATTGTAGGAAAAAACATGCCTGATACTTTAAATGTGGCCAAAACCATGTCACTGAGGAGTTCATAGGCCTCGGGTATGAACTTATCACTATTATTTTGCTAAATTGACATAGTATCATACAATCCTCTAAATTTGTATCTCTATACCCATAGATTCACACATATCTGAGACCTCATTAGAGAAGTTTCTTTGTGAAGTGGATGGCGGTTGACAAAGAAACTCACAACTGTCAAAGTGGAGAAAAGAAGTGTCTGTTGAGTGCTCAGCCACAGATGGGCCATCTATGTCACATTATCTTCTCTATGAGGTTCAAGGATCATTGCAGAATCAGGGAAATATTATAAGAGTCAGAGGTAAGGGAGGACCAGGATGAAGCAATGTCTTTTGGACATGATAAGATCACTGCACTCTAGAACTCAATGGCTACGTTGCCTGAAGAAGACTTTTACAAGATCAATAAAATTTTGTTTTAAAACTATAATCTGTACTAGTTACATGAAAAACAAGTTTCACAAAATTTAAAAACAAATAGATTATTTATTACTGTATTATTGTGGTATGTGCATGTATATGTGTATGATATATGCACGTATGTACATATGTAGTGTGGGTGTGTTCATCTGTGCCTGTATAGGGCAGAGGTGAACACTAAGTGCCTTCTTTGTTGGTCTCCACATTATTTGTTGAGACAGACCCTTTCATTATACCTGCATCCCATTGACTGGCTAGACTGGCTGGCCAGCAAACCCCTGAGCTCCTCTGTTTCTGGGATGAAAGGCTCACACTACAAATCATACCCTTTTACAGTGTGATTCACCGTAAGGATCTGGGTTCAGGTTCTCATGCCTGCACAGCAAGCACTTTCCCCATGAGCCTGCTCCCCACCCTAAAATAAGTATTTTAAATGTAACTTTGCATCCCAGCATCATATATATATATATATATATATATACGCAATATATATATATATTCAAATATTGGTTCTTTATGTTTTACTCCTCAGTTCAGACAAGGCAAGGAGGCATAGCATGTGAAGACTCACCAAAATGCATGGCTGAGCTGAGCGGCCACCCCGGAAAGTGTGCATGTTGGAGAGACTCAGCATTAGCAGATGAAGATGCTAAAACAAGGGGCAGTTCCTCTCTGTTTGTTTTCTCTTACCATAATTCACAAAATTTTAGACAGAGTAGATCTGATAGGAGATCAGCTGAGAAAGAGGCTTCCTAAAATCTTGGAGACACAGAGACAATTCTTGGCCCTTCATTTTCTGACTTTGAGTTTTGATATTCACATTGGGGCAGTAGAGAGAGCACAAGAGTACCTTAGGTTTTCTTGAGCTAAATTGCATCAAGGATAAGTGCAGACCTGTCCTTCACAGTCTGGGTTGTTTGTTCACAACTTAGAATCTGAGAGAAGGTGACCTGGGGATTGAGAAGTTCCTGATGAGGGAAGCTTCAAGTTTGCTGACTAACCAACTTTTCAGTGTTATGAAAGTTGATCAGCCTCAAGAGAGAAGGAGAAAGGTTCTGTTCAGCTTTTCTTTGCCACCATCCCTAGAGAAGCTTTGAACTTTTAGAAATTGTTCCTTAGTGGATAGCTAACTATTCTTAGGGGCAGGGGAGAAAGAATGAAGGAGAGAATATCAGAAAAGAAGACAAATGAACTTTCCTCACTACTGTGATTTCTGGACGTTTCCCTAAGCTTCTCTGTGTGTACAGCGTTCTTCACTGTGAATGGGGAAAACAGTTGCTGGCTCTGCCTCTTGGCCTTTAGTTTGGACTAGTCTGGAGCTTGCCATTCTGGGTGAACCTTGGAGAGGCTATGAACTTCCTGGTTGAGTTCCCCCTTGTCTAGAGGCATCTTCCAGGGGCTCCTGCCTGTGAGCTACAGAACGGTAAAGCACCATCATGGAAATGCTTGACTCCTCATCTTCTAAGGATACAGACATACTGAGAAGAGACTGGGTGAGCCGGGAGTCACAGTTTCCTCCTTAGCAGAGAGCACATCTACCAGGCTCTGTGCAGGGCTGGCAAAAAGCTCTCCCTTGCTTGCCTCTCTCTTCTCCAATCCTTCTATCTGCTTGCCATTCTGTAGCTCTCTAGGACTGGCAGATTCACAATTCACTCTGTACTTTCAGTCCCATTCCCCCACCTCTATTCATTGGTAAAAATCATTTTATTTTTAAAAAATCACTGAGTATATATGTCACCAAACTTTTGGTGGGGGGCTCTGGCAGTACAAGAAAGAGAAAATGAAGGATGAGCTGTGGAAATCTTAATTAAATGTGGGGTTTTGAGGCTACATTACTGAGCAAGGAAAAGTAGATACCAATGAGAGCAGTGGTAAGAAAAGCACAGCCCTGCGGAGGGTAGAGAGCAAGAGGTCTCTCTAAATGAAAGTCTGGGAGGAGGAGACATCTGTGCAGAGACCCGATGGAGGTGAGGGAAGGAATTCACGCTGACCCATTGGTATTTTCTCATTCTTTCCCTTTCTCCCAGGACTGTGGAGAAAATGGGTGGTCACAGTAAAATCAATGTGGCATTTCACAAGCTGCTTGGTGAGACCAAGACCATGGCAGCTTGGATGTAGAAGCACAGTGGTCATGTCTCCCACAGAGGTCCTGTCTCCCATGGAAAGTAGAGCTTGAGACCCAAGGGATGTAGCACATGCTGTCTTCACTCTACAGTTGTGTTCTTGCCTTCTGGTCCCAGGAGGACACTTGGCAGGACAGATGGAAACTGAAGATTAAAATTTGAGCCCGGTTGCTCCTTCTGGACTCTTCCTTGCTTTGTTTGCAGGAAACACATTCACTGAGGTGAGAATACCTTTCATTAAAAAAAAAAAAGCCAGAATGTGGAAGAGGCAGGTGAGCTATTCCAGGAAGCAAGCCTAGAGTCAGGGGAAGATACAATGTTTTATTTCAGGAGAGGCTATGTCTTCCAATGGTATCCTGTGTAGATTCCACTCCCCCACCACACTCTATAAATGAAAGGTGAAAACTTTCAAATGAACAAAATGGAAATGGAGCCTGTGTTTGGAGGACGTTAAGGATACAAGGATTCCCATCTCCGTGGGATTGGCAGGGGGTACTTAGAATCATTGAAACGCAGCAGGACTTTGTAAGATGGGGACACAATTGCCAGAGAACAGGTATTATAAGTTAGCAGACTGTGGTCAGGAAAGTAGTGTGATGGCTCATCACAGCCGAATGTAAGAGGATTTCTAGCCCACTGAGAGACAAAAGCACGTGTTATACTGGGTAAGTCTCCCTGTCTATGGTGTGTATGGTGTGGTATGAGTGGATTAGCACTCATCCATTTGAACTTACATGCTTCTATTATATACTCACATATGTCTACATATATGAATTCATACATATGTTACCCATTAAACACTTAACAACAACTTCGGATAGAAATAATAGCCATGTTGTGGAGTGAAGGGATGCAGGGGAAATGTTTCTTGAAACTGGTAATGTCTTCAACATTTCTGAGGTGAGAAGCATTGTCCTCCTCCTCCTCTCTCTCTCTGTTGCTTTCTAGATTTCACAAGGAACAAGGACTCAGAGCTAAATGTTGGGGAGTTACGCTAGTGACACTGGGTTTTTATCTCGTTGGTTTCTCTGGCTCTGAAAAACTGCGCCACGTCCTTTTTGCTACCTTCTGCTTCTTCTACTTAGTGTCCTTGGTGGGGAACACAGTCATCATCGTGATCATCTGTGTTGATAAACGTCTACAGTCCCCCATGTATTTCTTCCTCGTGCACCTCTCCATCCTGGAGATCCTATTCACAACCATTATTGTTCCCGTGATCCCAGGGCTGCTGCTCCCTGGGATGCAGGCAATATCTGTGGCTGGATGTGTTGTCCAACTCTTTCTGCAACTTGCCTTGGGGACCACGGAGTTTTCCTTGCTCAGAGAGATGGCTGTGGATCCCTACGTGGCTGTCTGCAACCTTTTGAGGTACAATGTCATCATGAGCAGTCGAACCTGCAGCGCTGTGGCAATTGTGTCATGGTTATTTGGGTTCCTTTATCAAATCTGGCCAGTTTATGCCACATTTCATCTTACCTATTGCAAATCAAACGTGGTAGACAATTTCTTCTGTGACCGAGGGCAGTTGCTCAAATTATCCTGTGATAACACTATTTCCCTAGAGTTTATCCTCTTTTTAATGGCTGTTTTTGTTCTTTTTGGTTCTCTGATCCCTACAATTGTCTCTTACACCTATATCATATCCACCATCCTCAAGATTCCCTCAGCCTCTGGCCAGAGGAAAGCCTTTTCTACTTGTGCCGCCCACTTCACCTGCGTTGTGATTGGCTACGGCTGCTGCTTGTTCCTGTATGTGAAACCCAATCAAACGCAGGCAGCTGAGTACAACAGAGTGGTTTCCTTGATGATTTCCATCGTAACTCTGTTCCTCAACCCTTTCATCTTCACGCTCCGTAATGACAAAGTCATAGAAGTCCTCCGGGATGGAGTGAAACGCTGCTACCAGTTATTCAAGAGCTAGCCCCACCCTGAGGCATTTTTTTCCGGCTAAACACACACTGAGATTGCTAGAGTAATCAGAGAATATCTCTGAGCGGCATCATAATCACTATCATGATCAAATCATCTGTGTTCAGAGACTTTAAGGTGTCACTGCATTTTTTTTTCACCAGACTCTTTCCCTCTCAGGTCCTCTCTCTTCCCTACCCATCCAACGGTGTTCTTTTTCTCTCTTTAAAACAAAACAAACCCCCAAATTAAAGTTCCATTAAAACCAGTGGGTCATATTTGTGCTGCTCATCTACTCCCAAGCATAGGACCTGCTGTGGAGTGTGGTTGATACACTAAGTGGTCACTCTATTGAAGAGAATCCATTTTCCCTCTCCCAGAAGCTATTAATTGCAAATGGCTTCTTGGGTAGGATTGGGAGTTTGTGCTCACTTCCCTCCTTTATGCTGGGATTTTTTTTTCAGGCTTGTACTTGTATAGGTCTTATGCATACTGTCGCAGTCCCTGTGAGTTCATCTGTGTATCTGCCCTGCTTTTGATGGGACATTTCAAAACCATTGTCACTGCATGCAAGGGGACACAGTAAAGAAATGGTTGAGATGACTTCTTCATTATTAGGGGGATTTTTATTATGAATAGGAGAGAGAAAATATCCAGAGGCATCTCAAAGAGTCCAGAGCAGAGAGAAAAGAAAACAGACTGGATATGGTCAGGGCTAGTGGAGCAAGGTGAACACAGTGGAGACAGCAAAGAGATAGAGAATAGATCATAACAAGAGAGAATAGTGAGGCTAGCAAGAGAGCAAGAGATAGACTGAGATACAGAGGTTGTATGTTTGGCTTGAATAAGCCATGTAGATATGAGGAGGCAGAGTAGCTCAGGAGAGGAAAGGGCCAGGAGACTAGTGTGGACTTTGAAATGTACAAGAAGTACTTGTGAATAGAGACTGAGGGAACTGATGGCCAGCATGGGCTCTACATACAGCCCCAGGTAGCCATGTGCTCCTTCTGCAAGAGGTAAAGGCAAATGACTTCTTTTGGCAGATGGGAATGGTGGTGTTGTAGAATGTTATTTCCAGGTGTGTTGCTTTCATTTATGCTGCATTTGTTTAACTCTGTGAAGCTATGATTCTTTGCCCGTCTAAAACATCTTGATGGTCTAATAAAGAGCTGACTAGCCAGTAGCAAGGCAGAAGCAAGGATAGGCAGGGCTGGCAGGCAGAGACTATAAGTAGAAGGAGAAACAAAGAACAGAGGAGCAAAAGAACAAGGAGAGGAGGATGTCAAGGGCCAGCCACCCAGCCAGCCACAGAGTAATACATATAGAAGTAAGAAAAGGAAATAGCTCAGAGGCAAAAGGTAGTTGGGATAATTTGAGTTAAGAAAAGCTGGCAAGGAACAAACCAAACTAAGAACAGGCATTTATAAGTAATAATAAGCCTCCATGCATGATTTATTTGGGAGCTGGATAGTAGTCCCCCAAAAGAGCAAAGGAGCAATAGAACTAAGTGGAAATAACCACAACAGTTTGGAGTACCGATGTGGGGCTGTATTTCCACATAGAGCCTGAGAAAACTTAAAAATAAAAGACACGCCTTCTTGAAGAAACTCTGCCATATAGCAGAGCACTTAAACAGCATTTTTCAGGATAAATTAAAACAAAAACTAAGTAAAAAAAAATGCCTGCCAAGGCAGGTATCAGCATTCTAGAGCTCTGGGGGATTGAATGTAGTTCCTGATCACACACCTCTGACCCTGGCAAGCTTTAGGGTTGGCTCTCACGACCGACTGACTAACCTGAGAGTGGACTGAGCCAGCCTATAGAGCCCTCAGGGAATCCAGGTGCTGAACAGTGTAAAGTTTGCTTATGCCAAAAAAAAAAAAGCTAAAAGATATGCAGTAAAAGAGGTTCAGATGGAAAAAACCTCTAAACAGGTTCCAGTATGTTTTACAGTGTGCGTAGGCGTAAGAAAGAAAGATAATTGGTATAGGCAGTCATAGAAAGAAATAAATAGATTAAAAATGATGAAATAAAGTCTTTAGAGACAGTAAAAGTAATGTAAAGGAAAAAAAGTCATGTAAAGATGGCAAATTCACAGGGAGTCTGGATCCTGTATGCTACTGTGTCAATTTTGAACTTTTTGATTGCTGAAAAGCAAAGGACAGCTGCTAAGAGACCTGACATTGAAAGAGGGACTGTGGACATAAATCAGCCTATACAAGGATGCCTTAACTTTAAAATGTCAAGAAATGTATTTGACAAATGGACATTCCCGTGGACACCTGTGATCCCCTCTAGAGCCAAGACTCTTGCCAATCCTAAAATGACTCCAATAATGTAGATATCTTATTCCCTTCTCCAATATCCACCTTTCCTCCATTTCCACCCTCCCAGTCCCCCAAGCTCTCCCCAGTCCTTCCCTTCTCCCTTCTCCTTCCCCTCTCCCCTCCCCCACTCCCTACCCCCACCTCTATGCCCGCCCCCGTGCTTCCAACTTTTGCCTGGCAATCTTGTCTGCTTCCAGTTTCCAGGAGGATCTATATATGATTTTCTTTGGGTTCACCTTGCTATTTGGCTTCTCTG